>VDFB02000008.1:135753266-135844692 GCA_007258455.2 Sequoia sempervirens | reverse complement strand
GGAATGTACCTGATTTGATTATGACATCTTCATCTACCTTGGAAATGGAGGAACTTGAGCATTCCTCAGAGACATCACATATCATCCTTCTTCCTACATCTTCCTATCTAGAATGGGAAGCATTTTTGCATTTGTACTTGGTATATCTTCTTCCCAAGGGGAGAAACATTGTTTGTAGGCATTGGATCACGTTTTGTCTTCAAACACACCATTTTTGCAAGATATTATACATTGAGGGGGGTTTGCATGGTCTCTCTTCTTCTTTCTTATGGGGGGTCTTTTTCCTTGAATGGGGTTGTTTCCTTCTAATGCATCATTGAGAGCATTTTTGTATTTCAACTCTCTTTTGGGGAGAGATTGCATTTGCATATGTACATGGGTACCTACCATGGCCTCGTATCTGGGATCCATCTTTGTGTCATTTTCATAATAGGACTCCCTAAGTTGTACTTAAGGGGGGTGTTGGTGTAAATAGGTGTTTTACCTATCTAGGTCATATTTACATATTAAGTCCACTTAGGTCCTAGGAGGGAATCTTTCTTGTTAGTGTTAGTTGTCACTAGATCTTATCTTTTGGCATTTAATGCTTGTGTCCTAAGTTATTTAATATTTATTGAGGTAAATTTTTTATTGTACAAGATTAAGACACATATCAAGATCTTGTCTAATCTTAACTCACAAATTTCCTTTATAAGCAAGGCATCATATGTACATTGTAATTTTTCAATCTAGCAATATTACATCCATAATCATAACACGATATTTCTTCCATTTCTCTCTTATGGAAGTTATTTTTGTCTTGCAAGTGATCTTGAGGTGTTGAGGAGTTCACCATAAACTCCTACATTAAGGACTATCTTTGAGATATTACAAAGCATACGAAGTATGACTAAATTCTAGAAAGTGCATATTTGAGATAGATAGTGGCCATTTATTAGATTTCATGGTGTCTATACAAGGAATTGAGGTTGATATAATAAAATATATAGTACTATTAGCCTATATCCACGTAAAATTATTTCACGAATCCATAGCCTCCAGGAAAATATATGTAGGTAATCTAGTGATTTTTCTATATAACTAGTTGAGCATACCTTATCTTTCACCAAGATCTTCAAGAAAGATGTAAGATTTTAATGGATATGGAGAAAAAATATTTTAATGAGATGAAGCAATATTTGATTGATACAATTTATTAAGTGCTTATTTACCATGGTAAACCAATATTTTTACATGTCTTGCTATTGAGTTGGCTAGTGGAGGGTTACTTGCACAAAATGATGATAGTGATAAAAAAATCATTATTTAAATTACATTGCTAAAACATGCTTAGGTCATAAGATTAGCTACAAACCTATGGAAAGGTTAAAACTAGTTGAAGTATTCACATCATACAAGTTAAGAAATTATATGATACACATAGAGACTCATATAATTATTGAAGAATATCCTTTTAAGAATATATATTATCTAAGGATAATATTTTGGGGGGCAACCGCTAGGTTATATAATTAGATCAAATTTTATCTTAAAATTATTACTCAAAATTATATTAGGGTCTAAGTTTTAGTGGATCAGTCATTTATTTCTTCATATTCTACTCATCCCTATTAATAAACCATCTCCAAATGAACACATACTCATTATCGATTCCTCCTCTCCTTGGGCTAAGTACTTTAATAGTTCTCAGTGCATGAATAGTTCAAAGCTAGAGAGATGTTGATTCCATCCCTTAAATACTTGATTCATTTATCATATTAGATTTATTTTTAATGTACCAATAATATTTCTAAATATTAAGCATTAATAGTGGTATCCAAGTGGCCTTTTCTTTGAATGTTAAATTCACTTATATCTATGGTGATTCACAACTAGTATCTCAACAAATTAATTATAATACTAAAGAGGAAAAACTTATCCAAAACCATGAGTTAGCTATGTAATTAATCAATTATTTTTATTAATATATAATTTGAAACATCTTCAGAAAAATAATAAGCATGTTGATGTTATGGCTACATTGGTTGGGTTACATGATTGATAAGTATGGATTTTGGTGATCCTTGCTTCACATTACTTATTCATAAATTCTACAAACCTATTATTCAAGATAATTATTTATTTTAATGTGCCACATTTATTTATAAAGAATATTTCATGACATATAATTATCTTGATTCAAGGACCTTCCCTTCCAAATTTTCTAAACTCACATACACACTTGACAGTGTACTAACAAATAATTGATTATAATTGTCCTTTATAGACATGATTTTAATGGTTTAATACTTAATATTTCTCTATGATAATAAAAAATCCACTAATATTTGAGAGGCTTATGGTGATGTATTTGGTGGCCAATTTAACATGAATTTATTGGTTCAAAAATTGTTACATATGGGTTATCATTATACTAAAATGAAAAAAGATTCATACGTTTTTATCTCAAAATGTGAAACATGAAAAACACATACCAACTAAAACATAATGCAATCCATGAATTCCATAATTTTACTTTCCCTTGGCTATTTTATATGGGGATTGAATTTGGTGGAAAAATTTCTTCCAACCTATTCCCATGGACATAAGTTCATTATTACTACCACATATTATTTCATGAATTGGGTTGAGGCCTTTCCATTGAATTCCATCATAGATAATATTTGCACCTTCATTAATGGATAATATTATTTATAAATTTATGTTTCCATTTGGCATAGTCATAGATAATAATACATCTTTAAAAAATAAAAATAAAAATGATTATTTAGAAAAGTTTATAATGAAGGGGAAAATCACACAACACAAAACCATACAGATTTCTCACACAAAAATATGAATATTATTTATTGGATTGAACACATATTACATTACATAAATTAGAAAACAAACATAGGATGAAATCCTCATAGGTTGCAACACATTGCAACTTCTTTTCCCTAGTTTATGGAGCCTTTTATCGTCTATCTCTTCAAATCCACCTTCAAACCTTCTCTCCATCCTTCCTCACGACTTACCACCTTCCAATCATCATTACACTACCTGAAAAATGCTCAAGAAATTATCATAAATAGCCCTTTGGCACCTTCAAGCAAAATTTCAAAATTTGTAACTCTCACCCAAAAATAGCCTAACATTTGGAAGCCATAACTTTTGATCTGGGCACCCATTTGAGCCTTTTTTTTAAACTATAGTGATCTAAGTGCTCTTCATGCTTGAAATTTGATCTATCCAAATTCTCCAATTTTTGGACCCTCAAAACATCGTTTGAAGCCTCAAACTCATTTTTAAATAATTTTTTGAGAAATTTTAAAATAAAAATCTATAATATCTTGTCACACAAACCTAATCTTGACTTGAAACTCGCCCAGAATGCACAAAATTCAATTTTAGATCTTTGCAAAAAAAAAAGTCCTTATGTGCTCATATGCAAACTTACTAAAAATAGAGGCCCTACAAAATTTAGCCCTTTTTGAGGATTTTAAAGTTCTAGACCACTCTTCAAGACTTTTAAAAGGAAGTGTGCTTCATGGGTATTTTCCAAATAAAACAAAAATTAAAATAAAACATTTTTTGGGTGATGCAAGATGCCCTAACACCCTAGATGCTCCTACATCAGTTTCACATTCAACATTGATTGTTTATTCTTTATTACCGAAAAGAGAATGACCAAGTTGAACCTATAGATAATTTATTTAAATAAACATTAATAAAAATAGTTGAAAAAATGGAACTAACTACCATACATATTTCATTTTGTATTATAGGTATATTATTCAAATATTTTCACTCTAACATGATATGCACATTATTCACTAGTTTATGGTATATAGATCATTATGTCTCTTGTGCTCTTCCTTATATGTATATTTATCTTTGTATAATTATTGATGATACCATATACAAGGAAAAAATATTATAAGAGCTTGAAACATAATGAAAGAAGATTAAATGTATTGGGAGATCTATAATTATATCAAAGAATTAATATAATAAGGGTAGCATTTATAGATATTTTTAGGTAGGTGACTTGGTCCGTAATTAAAATCCTAAAAATATAAATGATGATGAATATATGCATGGGTAATTTTGTCCTAATTGGATTGGACAATTCATTGTGACTTCTCAAATCATATGTAGAGATTTTGACTTACCTAGTCTCCACAAAAAACTAATAAAATACTTGGTGAATATCACAAATTTATTTCATTCCTATCATTGATCAAATACACTATGAAGTGGCTCTAAATATTTATTATTTATCTTATACCCACATACTTAATATGTATGAGCTTAATTTTATCATCTTTTCTCAATTATAAATAATTACCTTTGCATATGCTTTCAAGCTTTATATCCTAAATTATTTGGGATTGAATGTTTATTTTTTCGTTCAATTATAATTTTGATATGCTTACCTAATTATTATCTATCCTTTAGGATCATCCTTCCTTTAGATTTACCTACCTTTAGAGGGCTAATCAATTGTTCAGTCCTACCTTCCTACCTCATCTACCTTGCCTACATATGCAAGTTTCCTCATTGCATTTACACACTCTTCATATTGTATGATAAATATCATACTGTGTTTATCATTTCACTTGTGGAAGGTTATCAATTCAAGCTCTTTGGTCTTGGCATTCTCCCACAATTTGTTCCTCTCTACAATACATAGGTATAGGGTGAACATGAAGATATCATCAATGTTTGTTGTTATCTTTATAGAAGTTAGAGAGTCAAAAGAGGTGATTCAAGTTGTGACATAATCTTTGATACATCCTAAGTGGCACTAGCATCTCAAAACTATTCTAGATAACATGCTATAGGATTCATTTTTCATACTAGGGTTGTATACTAGTCAACATTCAATATAGTCCTTGTCAACTAGTGAATAGTAATCGTTATCTTCATTGTTGGTTTCATAATGCCCTTTGCAAGCACTAAGAAAAATAGGGATTTTAGTTTTTGAAATTTATTGTTGGGATCATGCCTTACCTAGGAGTAGATTGGACCTTTCTTGTGGAGGAAGACACTTCTGACAACATAGAGGAGGATGACATTTAGCATTAGGTTTAAAATATGCTTGGTTTTATATACATATGTAATATCAATACTTATATAATCATTAAGCTTAGGAGATATATTATGAACATCTAATTATTATCTATGGTACCTCTTGGAGGTTTTTGTGTAGCTCTTGATGTAGGATTTTGTATTATACTTGAGGCTTTTTGATGTAGTTTAATAAACTAGGTATGACCTTCAAGGCCAATTTCACCTATAAAAATATTAGAATCTAAAGTTTTATAAATTATTTTTAATTGAAGATTTTTAATATCTATTTAATGTATTTATAATGGTGAATTTGTATATTTATGTTATTTTATATAATTTTGTATATATTTTAAGGAAGCATTTTTATATTTATATATAATCACAAATGGTATGATCTTATGTGAAATTAGGTTCATTCCTCTAGTCTTTCATATATATATATATCCTATACCTTTAGTCATATTGTATTTATTTACACACTCTTGTTCATTCACCTTATCTACCCCCTTATCATACTTATCTATATACCTATATCCATTTAGTTGTTTGCTATCTAGATTTGACTGTTAACCCATTCTCCTCTTCATTTGTAGAGACAACTACATGGTATTGAACTTGCCTCCTTCCATTTTAAAATTTAAAAGTAAAATTTGGCTAATTTGACTCATTTACCCTAGGTCACCTTGAATTGACTAAATACACCTTTGGTATAATTGCTAGTAATTTTAAAAAAATCAATACATTCATTTAGATATCCACAATTTAAACATTACTCAATTACTAGTTGCTTTCTACATTTTAATTGGTGTCCTAAAAGGAATCTAGTTTTGTACAAAATTATAGGAGCATATGAATGCCTAAATATTGTTATTTTTTAAAAACTATTTTTACATATTTTTGTAGACTAGCTTAGGAGAACATGTTCCCTTGTGACATTTTAATACCCCCACAAAGATATACCACTAACCTACAAATATCAATAAGGCAAAATAAATTGGGCAATGTAGAACAAAAGTATGTGAATCACAAAAGACAAGTTCACATATACATGCAATTATGGATTTATCCTCAATCCCTAGACTCATACCTATATAGTGTTAAAAAAATATTCTTATTCTTACGTGATTACCAATCTAAGATTCCTTATTCCTAAATTTTGCGTGGTATGTCGAATTCAAATTTGCATCGCTCTTTGTACATTCATCAATTATAGAACTACTTATACTGATTTTCTATGCATATTTCTCATCTTTAAATCATTAACATAGTATTAGATCTTAGATCCATTAATTAATTAGTCCAAGTTAATTGTATTAATATGTATACATTTTATTAGACGAATTTGGATGACTTTTTAAAAAATATATATATATTAAAATGAATTATTATTATAATTAAACTATTTAAAAACTTGATCATTTTTTAATTCAAAATGTATATCTTTAATTTAAAAAATTAAAACTTAAGAATGACTGAACAAAATTCTTAGAATACCAAACTTTTACAACTTACCATTACACTACACACCCATATACTACAACCAAACCCTAAAAATCTTAAAACTTACCCACTCAAAATTAAAAAAAACATGATTATTTGTACAAGATGTTTGTACACTCTTGAATTGGAATTTAGAAACTAAAAATAAAATTAAAGGAGTCCACTACATTTTGGTTATGTTAAAGTTGAACCATTCACATCAACATCTGTCCTTACAAGTAAATTCCCACTATGTAAACCGCAGTGCACGTGAAAAGAATTTTAGAAAACCAAAAATATTCACATAATTTTTTAAATTACTTCCACACCAATTACTTTGCAGCCTAAACAAATATTTTTAGTGGTGAGTTTAGCGGAGAATATTTTTTCTCGAAGTTCCCCATCGCCTAATTCAAAATATTCATTGTATTTACCAAAACCTAATCCACGTAGTTCTTGGTTGCTTCACACCGTCAATTTATGTGGATGCTTTTACAAGGCTCTTGAAATTAGGTACCTATCCTCCATGAAAATGACTGAATTGTTTTTCATATTAACTCTTATGAGTTTTATCATCTTGCCATACTTTTTTTAAGAATTGCTTTCATCTTTTTCTTTTTATGCTGTTGAGTTGAGTTTTTTTTTTTTTTTATAATATGGGTTATGATCATATTTGATAGCGAGTTTGTAGAAGTATTTTATATAATCTTGTACATTGAGTTTATATTAGTATAGATTTTAGAGTTTTTTTTTATAGATTTAACAAGTAATCTTTTCTGTAAAAGTTTGTCTCTTAATTTGATAGTCATTTAATTTTATTAGATTTTTTTTTAACAATTTTTTGTTCTTTGCAATGTAACGTGTCACTTGAGCTTGATTTGTGTTGTCTTTATCCTCTATGGATTTGCAATTTCTTCAAACTCAAAATATTCCTCCACTTTAGTGATTGAATCAATCAACTCTTATAGATGCAGTGATTAAAAAACTTGGCACCTTCATCCATGTTTCCTTGTCAATCCTCATGGCTTACCACACCCTCTCCTCTCTTATTTTCAAATTTGACACTTTAAAGTTTACCCTTGCTCTTCATCCTTTCTATGTTCCTCATCCTCTGGGTCTCTAAGGTTTCCTCTCTAAACAAGTCAAACTACTTTCATTGAACCCACCCTCCTTTTTATTACATGCAACATTTCTATGACATTCCAGGTGGCAATGTCAACTATATGTTAGAAAATTCGATAAGTGTGATTAAAAACCATGCCATGCACAAATTGAGTTCTATGGATCCTTATAGATCTACTTTGGAATTCATGTCTTATAGGGTGACTTGTGCTTTGATACCAATTAATATAGGTTAGAGTCTAAGAACCCACTTAAAGACTATCAAACTGAGTAATTAAACAACCAAACATATCAAACAACAAAATCAACATAAATAATTGTAACACAAAAAAGATCTAAGTATATACTATATAATTCAATTTTGTAACAAAGCACAGAGTCAGAAAATTACATTATAGAATGATCTCTTTTCAAATGTTAAAGTTGCATACTTTCAAGGTTTGAAAGATTATTTACAGTGTATTTAGGGATGCATACTTATTCACATCTTGGTTCAAAATAAAACCCAATACAAATCTCCCATGGATTGGGACGACCTTCTAAAATTGGCATGTCATTAGAAATTTAGTTTATCCACTCAATGTAGGCCAAATCTACATATAGAAACCTCGCGACACATAGATTGTAGTTAGTATTAACCACAATTCACCTTCTAATTGGTCTAGCAAGCTCATGGAGATTTTAAAACTCAAATATGAACCCACACTACATAGATCTAATTTTCTATCTATTTGTTAATATTCTATTGAACAACATGAACCCCTAATGTGAGATTTGAAACTTGAACTCAACAACTAAGCGCAAACAAGTTTTCCTTTGCTTGGATGAAAACATGAATGCTTAAATAAAACTTGATGGACACCAAATTCTAAATGATCCAATAAAGAGATCTAGGATTGATAATGTCACAAAAAGGGCTAAGCTCAAAACATGATTAGGACATTACCACACATTTAGACTATTGGCATGGTTAGAAATATTTGATCAGATCCATCTATGAATAAGTGTGGCAAGATTACCACAAAAGAACAACTTTTTCTAGTTGATCTAGAATTGCTTATGGATTAGGGATGTTCTTGAATCACCTAGTGATAAGACTATCCATTTCACCCTACTTATCCACAACCTTCACAAACCTACTATTATTGATACCAACACTAACTCATATAATTCCTTTGATGGTGAGGAATAGTTCATCAATATCTACAACTACTAGACATAAGTTCATCAATATGTACAACTACTAGACAAAAGCTCATCAATATCTACAACTATAGACAAATATGTCTTTCTTCCTAATTACCACAAAATTACTTGCATACACAGCTATAAAGCTAATTCTAAATATCTCATCATTGCCAATGTTTTTGCATAGACATAATTATAATGGCATTTTACTTAATTTGTTGAACCAAGATGAAATCACCATTACTATCCATGAGGCTCATGGTGGTGCATGTATGGGTCTTCAATAGTAAAATGTTGGACCCAATTTTTTGCATAGTGGTTACTAATAGAATTAGAGAAAATGATTCACATGATTATGTTTAGAAATGTCCTGTTTGACAAAAAAATAGTATCCTTATCCATGCTCCCACACAAGAACTTTAATTTTTCATGTCTCCTTGGTCTTTCTTTATGTGCGGTCTCCACATTACTAGTAAGGTAACAATTTTCTCTTTAGCTGATTTTGATAGAGAAGGTTTTTTCTTTATATTTTGAAGCTTCACATTCACAAATTTAATAACAAAATTTAAAATTGAATCACATTACAACAGATCTTTCACGTGTCATTGTAGAATTAAATACTTTGTCAATTTCAATATTATTTTGAAACCAAATTATCTACTTAAATTATTATAAATTAATTATTTTAATTAATCAATCAATCACCCCATTTTTATTTTTTTCACCCCTTAAAATCATTTAAAAAAATAAAAAATAATTATAATTTTTAAAAATCGACATTTCAAATCATGTCCTGCAAGTCATCATTAAAGGATATGATGATGCCAAAACATCATTAAGAAAAAAAAAACTCTAGACAATTTTTTTAAAAAGTTGATTGATTACGAAAAGGGAACCTTAATATCTTCAATTATGAAAATCCTTCTTTTCGTTTACGCCATACCAGCATATGGCTTAACATGGCTTAGAACCAAGTACCTACTGGTTGAGTGCTTTGTTGCTCCCAAACATTTAAAATTTCATTCTATGATAATACATAAGTAATTGCATCATTTGACAACTCCCTGTCATTATATGTGGGCCCTCTTAGGGCACAAATCCAATGAAATTTAGGGCATGGTGCGCATTACCTTTTCGAGCAGTACCTTTAAAGTGGAGCCCCTCACTTTTCTTCTGACATCGAGATTATTGACTCGAAACAGAACAAAATGAGGCAGAGACTAGGATAGGTAGTGAGACAGACACAGTGACAGACTAAGGGAGTAACCTCTAGGCCCAAACATCATCAATACCAAGACCAATAATTGAATTAACTAAGCTTAGATTAGCTTGGCTTAATGGAGTGTTATAACTTGTACAACATACCCACATTGAGAATAATGAAAGTTGTGTAATGGAATGCTTGCATTTACTGCCTCATTGAATGCAGTTTCTGTGTCTCTTAAGCAGTGTCGCATAGCATTTGGGCATCTGCAATGGATAACCAGTACAAATGTTCTTCCATTCTTGTGGTGTATTTAATGCTGCTATCTGTCACAAAGACCTCGGCATCCCTGTCTCCGAAGGGAGTCAACTACGAAGGTATTTATATCCGTGTTTCTGTTAGAATTTGAACTGGGTTTTAATTTAGCCCCATCTCAGTGTCATCTCCTCTATTCGCGGTTTATATGCATTGCATTCGTTAAAATACCCAGTTCATATGCAGGACACTCCTTACAGTACCCATTTCATGCGCGGTGCATCCGGCATGGCACCCATTTCATTGGCATTGAGTTCCTCAAAACCCCCATTTCACTTGCATTGCATCCTACATGAGCCATTTTGTTTGCATTACATGACATCTGATAACCCATTTCTTTTGCATTGCAGTGGTAGCTCTAATTAACATTAGAGATACACTTGAGGACACAAACAATGTATTAAAGGAGTGGGACATAAACTCTGTGGACCCTTGCAGTTGGAGCACAATCAGTTGTGCAGCTGATGGATCTGTCATGGCAATGTGAGTTGTAACATAACCCGTTTTTTCTGGTTTAGTTTAATAGTTATTGAAATCACGATTGTTGTGAGAAGAACTGCGGTTTTGTCACAACAATGTGTGCTGTCACATAGGCTTTTTAATCTGCTTTAATTTTGTCATTATTGAAACCTAGGTGTTTGTAATTAGAGCTTCCACTGTTTTTCGTTGAATGGCAGGTTAATGCCCAACGAGAGTTTGTCTGGAACTCTTTCTCCATACATTGGGAATTTGACAAATCTTCAGTCCTTGTGAGTAAAATGCTCTTCTTGATCAGTGACTCGTGATTAATTTTAGAGGAAGAGACACGCTTGAAGATCGATTGTCTAATATAACACTATTACAATTAAACCCTAAAGACTATGCTGCAACTCCAGTATGTTATGTTGCAACTGTATAAAACTGTCAGATATGCTGTGATGATGTGAATGGAATCGTGCAAGTTAAAATTAGATGTCTTCATTTGAGGTTGCTTTTACCTCTATATGCCAGGTGCATACAGAGACTCTGTTATTGCCCTTGTTTTGCAAGTTTTTTATTTTATTTTTTTAGCTCTGTCAACATAATATATATATTTTTTTTTTTTCAGTAACTGTTGTTGCTATCACTGGAAAAGCATTTGAACTTAGCCTTGTGGGGAATAAATGACAAACCACACGGGTAGAAATATACAATTTATTGTCAATAGCTGTTTGTCTATAACCCATTACACATTTCTTATTATTGTTGCTCTAAGACTGATTTTATGGATAATGAATGTTGATTTTTTCAAGCAATTTGATCAAATATATTTAAGGACAAGACATAAGTCATGTGAGTGGGATGCAGCTACGCCAAAGAATAAGAGTATGAATACCTGGAAAACTTGGTAAATAAAACAAAATTGAAAAAATATACAATATTTTTTTAAAAACAAGATATTTGTCTTTTTTTGGTGAATTCCCCTAAATGGAGACATCACAGAAACGTAAGCAAATTTACATCGCCAATTGAAAGCAATTTCCCTATTTAATAAGTTATTACTTTTGATTTGATGTCTAGTAAGTATAGCCAGGCAACTAGGATTACTTAAGAACTCAGCAAGCTATTGGGTAGCAGTAGACCTCATCCTTGGAGTGAAAAACTTGGCCATAAATCTGCGTAGAGTTTACCTGGCTTGTTTTCCCCAAGAGTATAATTAATCTTGAGAGCAGTCGGTTACTTGGGAAGAGTATTGCATGATTAAGAAATTCAGTCTTTTCTTGAGATCATTATGCTGTTGACTTCATCTACTCCATTCTAGAGAGCTGGGGAACAGTATCGTGACTATAAGTAGGTTCCAAGTCATTGTTTCAAATGACAATTTTGTTATTTAGCTCAACAACTGGATTGGCAAGGCATTTGGCAAATCTTGTCATTGAGAAAATACGGTTTTCATAGTCCATGAAATTAAGAGAACAAAGCTTTTGGAAAAAACTGTGTAGAAGACTTTTCACCTCAAAGTGCCTCTGTTCATACTCCCCGATTGATCACCAAAATGAAAAACAGATATGATAGCATCACAGACTATAGTTCTATAAAATACCATCTATTCCATGAAATGAACTCCTAAGAAAAGAGAAAAGAAAACAATTCAATGAATTAGCTGTTATAAATATTGGTAATTTCAACAACTCATTCAAAATAATAAATAAATGTTCATTTGTTTAACTAGGGGCACAGTTTTAATAAATTGATAATAGGTCCCTATGAGTTATCACGCTGGACCCCATTGTAGCAATACAAGTTTGAGTAAATATATTCTATCCAAGAGAGGTACGATGGATACAATTTCCTCTGCAGTTCTATTTTTTGAAACTTATATTCACATCACTTTGTTTTATCATATAACATGACTATCCCATCTCATAGTATATTAGAATTATTTTTACCTCTGGTCATATAGAACAAAAATAGTTTCTCCAAGAAGTTCACAAACTAGCTACCTCTGAGAATTTTAACAAATTGAATGTAATAGTCATATAGAAAAACAAGGAACTTTTCATATAGAGGTTTGCAATTTATCTGACACTGGTCTTCCTTTTTCAAGAACTTCAAGGTGGTCATCAATTTTCCTAACTGTATGCTTTTAAATTTTTGAAAGTCAGTTATGTTTGCCTGATATCCACAAAATCATCATTGCAGAATACTTAATAGGAAATATAAATAAATATGTTACCCATGTGTGATAGATTTTGCATTCTTTAGTAAGCGAATTTAAATTGTCTACAAAGTAAGTAGCATCATTGTGATGTTTCTAAATTTTAAGCATGGGAATGCAAAAATTGTAGTCCTTACCACTATGACCTTAAGTTTGTGTTATTTTTTGACAGTCATGTTTTACAGTTGGCAATTACTCTTAACCAGACATCCTAGAGATTCCTTCAGGAAATCACATTATAATTTAATTTTCATTAATGGGTGTATCTGACAGGTTATTACAGAATAATGAGATTTCTGGACCAATTCCAGTGGAATTAGGGAAGTTGGAAAAGCTTGAAACCCTTGATTTTTCTGGAAATCAGTTTAGCGGTTTCATTCCAAGTTCATTAGGTCAGCTAAAGAACTTAAAGTACTTGTAAGTATTATGTGAGCTATGATGGAGAATTCACATTTTCCTCTTGCTTCTCTTGTTCATTTTTTATCAGAGTTAGAGTGGCAGATCATTTCTCTATGAAAGATAGAATTCTTACAGGAAAGTTGGGTATATTCTGAACTGACCAGGCGACTCAACAACAACAAGCTTTTTGGACCCTTTCCAGCAATGCTGGCCAACATTTCAGGACTGACTTTATTGTATGACTCTTTGCTTGTTAACCTATTTGAATTTTTCTGTGTTGCTCCATTACCCATGTGGTTATTAGTTTCTAAGCAATTCTCATATGAATTCAGGGACTTATCCTACAATAATCTGAGTGGTTCTATACCAAGAATTCTGGCAAAGTCATACAAGTAAGAATTTTGAGAAAGATAAAAGTTTATTGCAACTTGTGCAAGCCTCTTAGTGCAGTCTTTCTATAAAAACTTTGAACTTGATGTGACTTATTGGGTGATTATAAACTTATACCCCTCTTTCTCTAATGTGCAGTATGTCTGGAAACCCGCTTCTTTGTAATAGGGTAAAGGATTGCCCTGTCGATTCTCACTCACCCCTTTCGGTCACTCTCGATCCTAATAAACGTACTGCACTCAATTGGAACTGTTATACACATTTTCCTTTTCTGAAATCAAGTTCTTGCAGTGTTGATTGAACTTATGTGGATGTGTTTTTTTTTCAGATACAGAACCCTCCGGACAGCATAAGAGTCTGAAGGTGGCTATTGCACTTGGTGTCATTTTTGGTTGTCTAGCAATCTTTATACTTTCCATTGGACTTCTCCTATGGTGGCAAAAGAGACATCATGACCTTGTATTCTTTGCAGCTAATGGTTTGTTCAAAATCTCAGAATAGAGAATGTAGTTTGCTATTATTGAAATATATTTTTGAAATTTTTTGGAGACTAGTTACAAGGTGTATAGAATGGAATTGCAGAACAGCGTGATCCTGATGTATGTATGGGAAATTTGAAGAGATTCTCCTTTCGAGAGCTCCAAGCTGCCACAGATAATTTCAATCCCAAGAATATTTTGGGTCAAGGAGGGTTTGGAATTGTATACAAAGGTTGTCTACGAGATGGCACCCTGATAGCAGTGAAAAGATTGAAAGACAATAATGCTGCAGCTGGAGAAATCCAATTTCAAACAGAGGTAGAAATGATAAGCTTGGCGGTGCACAAGAACTTGTTACGATTGAATGGATTTTGCATGACACGTACGGAGAGACTGCTGGTGTATCCTTACATGCCAAATGGAAGTGTGGCCTATCAACTAAGAGGAGGTCTCTTATCCTCTCTCCCCATAGCATATGTTAGAACAAAACTGTAAGACAAGGATACTAACTGATGTTAATATTTCTGCAGATAATAGTCATGGAAAACCTGCTCTGGATTGGTATATTCGCAAGAGGATAGCACTTGGAGCTGCAAGGGGTTTATTGTACTTGCATGATCAATGCGATCCCAAAATTATTCACCGCGATGTAAAAGCAGCAAACATATTATTGGATGAAGATTTTGAAGCTGTTGTGGGAGACTTTGGATTGGCAAAGCTCCTAGATCAGAGAGATTCACATGTTACTACCGCTGTTCGAGGCACTGTTGGCCACATAGCTCCAGAATACCTATCGACAGGGCAATCATCAGAGAAAACTGATGTATTTGGCTTTGGCATATTGCTGTTGGAACTCATAACTGGACAAAAAGCTCTGGATTTTGGTCATGATTCTAAGCAGAAAGGTGCAATGCTTGATTGGGTGAGTAGCCTAACTGTTTTCTCTGTAACCCTAGCAAAGTATTTCCCAGTGATCCATGTGGACGTGTACCCAGGGGTCTGGATGGATGTCCTGAGGACTTGGGGACTTGGAGGGGACAGCCCTTGTTTATGACTGGACAGCCTGCTCCATTTGGTGCATAAAAATTAAAAAAAAGATCTTTTTAAGGAAAAAAATGCTAAATACCTAAAAATGGGAGGATTGTCATTGCAAATGCACCACATTGTATTTTATTTTAAAATTTTAACTGTGTTTAGTTCATTTAGGTTATTTTAATAGCCATCCCTGCCTCACCTAAGTTTTGTTAACTCAGAGAAACACTGATATTTTCTGGTCTTCATGATTTGGGAGCCTTAGAGGCTACCAATATGCCATGTACAATATATCTGCACAAGGGCATGAATTGTGGAAACCAAACCTCTGATGTTCTGTAGAAACTGAACCTTGCTTGTGATGTGAATGGACCAGATAGAATAGAAAAATCTATATGTTAGTTTTCTATTTGATATGGAACTTGATTTGTTCATGTGATTGCATGATAGGTTAAAAAGCTACACCAGGAGAGGAAGTTGGATCTCATTGTAGATAAGGATCTGAAAGGTTTCTATGATAGAGTTGAAGTAGAGGAAATGGTGCAAGTGGCCTTGATATGCACCCTATTTCATCCTAGACATCGTCCCAAGATGTCTGAAGTGGTGAGAATGTTGGAAGGAGATGGACTGGCAGAAAGATGGGAAGCATCACAGAAAGTGGAAACTCCTAGCTACAGAAGGATGGAGTCTATTCCTAGGAGGTATTCTGATTTCATTGAAGACTCTTCTTTTGTTGTGCAAGCAGTGGAACTTTCTGGTCCACGATGACTCACTACCTACAGGGTTGACAGCCATTTCCAATTTCTGTTTTAATTCTGCATGGAGTACACAATTTTAGCTGGGAGATGTGTCGTAAAATCTGCAGCTATTTTCCAAGTGTAATATATATGGTCAAGAGTGATAAGGTCAATGTATTCTTTTTGTAAAATATATTGTCATATATTCAAGATAATCCCTTGTTGAGGATTCTGTTTACATAATACCCATATAATTATCCATTTACAGTGTTTTATCATTGTGTCTCTTTAGTGCTTTCTTGAGCCAATTTCATAACTTATGTTGCCATTGGTAACACTGAATAATTACCAGTTATAAATTCTAATTCTTTTGAGAGTTTAGAAGGTAAAGGGTTTGATACTGTGAAACCGAAGCATAAGAGTTCATGTTTGGAATGGAGAAATTTGGTGTGAAGTTCATAAAAGAAATGAAGGATTGGAACATATGGTGTGGCATAAAACCAAAGATATGTTTCTCTTTGTAAGTGAGAATGAAAGACAAATACTATGGATAGTAACAAAGGCTGTGAAAAGTAAGCATCGTAAATTGCCTGTATGATGCACAAGACTAGAATGAGGCTTACAAATAACTGTGTCCCAAGCAATAATTCTGATAATGTGAAATGGAAGCATAAGAATTAACATCTGGAATGGAGAAAAATTTGATGTGAAAGTTCATGAAAGGTATGAAGGATTGGAACATATGATTTGGCGTAAAACCAAAAATATGTTTCTTTTTCCAAGTGAGAATGAAAGACCAAAGAAGAATGGATAGTAACAAAGGCCGTAAAACTGAGCATTATCATAAATTGCTTGACCAAGGCACAAGACTAGAATGAGGCTGACAAATTACCATATCCCAAGCGATAATTCTGCACAAAACGAAGGATTTATTCTTAACTAGTTTCAAGTTTGAGCTACCATGTCACACAAAGAGCCTGAAAGGTAGTAAAATGGAAGATGAGAGGATCTATCTGCTGTGGATTCTGACTGCAAGCTTCAGCATGGCAGCAGCCAAGTTGACGCAGCAGACAAATGTAAAAAAAATCAGTTGCAGGTCCGTTTTATACAACTGGTGAATGGATTGTCATATGCTAATTGAATCAAATGAAAGTAAAAGCGAGGTTTGTAGAGTCAAAATTTTTTATTTGAGTTTGTATTATTTTAACCAGCTGAGAGTTTGCATTGATCAATTGTCTGTGGTTCCTTGTGATGTACTTGCAGTTAGGGGTTCCAATGGAGGGATGCCTTAGAACACACAAACCTCAGAGTTTAACAGTGATAACACAACAATTTGAAATCAAATGAGGAAAACAAAGAAATGGGCGTGGGATATTACTTTTTATTGGTCTTAAAATGAGAGGTTGCAAAGATACCAAATGGGATATCAACCACAAATGCCCCTAAACAAGCCCTGTAACACACATTGGTCGCAACAATTCAGTCTTTATTGACATAGTTTTGTAGCCCCTTTAATAACATTGGCCAAGGTATTAAAATGTACAGGACGTTTTGTAAGCCCTTTAATAACATTGGTCAAGGTATTAAAATGTACAGGAAGTAGTTTTGGATGTTAACGGTTCATCTTTCATATCAACTATCTGTTCACAACTCCATCTTCGTTTTGTTACCCCATTTTGACCATCATGGTTTTCTTTGTCTAACACATGACATCTTTTTGGCTTCACAAGTGTGTATAACGACCACACTAGACATCGCTAACCAAGTGAGTGCGCCATCACCAATCTTCAATTTCTATGTGAAAATTTGCAAGTCTTTATTTGTACCATTCAATACATGTGCACAAGGTTTGCACAAGCCACTTATTCTAATATTTTTGGGTGATGCAGATTGCTTGTGCTTGGATGCTCCAACACCATACAACTTGGGTAAGTGAAATAAACCATGAACTCTTTATGCACATTCCATTAGGTCTATTATTGATTTGCCATACTTAGCAATTTTGAATGTGCTCAACCATAATGTATTTTAATCTCCATGACCCTTCCATTTGATGAAGTATTCCTTATACTTGTGCCTACACTTCTTGATTCTAGTATCTATCACTCACTCAATTTTCTCACTTTCTTAAGCAATTCTTATTTGTAGTCCACCTCTCTAGAATCCATGCCATTTTTTTCATCATGTCATCTATCAATGTAAGAGTACAAGTCTACAATATAGGAGGTAGGTGACATCTATTCCTTTTGGCAACTCTTATCTCAAGTTCATATTTTACAAAATCTCTCAATACTTTACATGGTCCAATTTTATTTATTTCAATTTGTTATCAATTTCTTTTGGGAACCTTTCCTTGCATAGGGGTGCCAAGACTTATGACCACATCGCATACCCAAAATTTCAGCTCTCCTTTTGAACTTGTGTTTTGCTTGTATTGAACATTACTTTTCTCTAACTATGCACATTGCACATGTACTTATAAAATTTTATGCCTCTCCCTTTCACTCCTTGGATATCATACAATTTTGTGACAACTCTTGGACTCTACCTATTAACAATATAAAATGGAATCCTTCTGATGCTTATGTTTATTGAGTTATTATAAGTGAATTTAGCTTGCACCAAGACTAAGTACCATAGTCCAAGCATCTCTCCTAATAAACATCTCCATAGGTTTTCAAGACTCCTATTAACCACCTCTATTTAACTATCTACTTGGGGATGGTATGCCAAACATAATTGTAATTGAGTGTTTAGCTTTCTCCACAATGTTCTCCTAAAGTGTCCTATAAACTTTGAATCTCTCAAATACAATGTTAAGTGACAACCCATTCAATTTTACCATTTATTTGAAAAGAAAATATGCCACTTGCATAGCATTGTTACTTTGCTTCAAAATACATCATTTTGGAAAACCTATCTATCTACTACAACAAAAATAGAATCATGGCATTTGTGTGTTCTAGGTAATCCAAAATCAAAGTCCATGCTTAAGTGCTTCCATGGCCCTTCAGGTATTGGCAAAGGTTGATACAATCTACCATTTTGACTTGTCTTTCACCAAGTATCAATTCTTACATACCTATACATATTTTCACACATCTATAGCTATGCATGATTAAAAATACCCTTCAATTAGTTGTGACATTGTTTTATCAATGCCAAAATGCACATCCAAGCTATCACTATGCTTCTCCTTGAATATATCTCATGCAATGATCCCCTAGGTATACACAATCACACTCCTTCAAGCAACTACCTCTCTTGTAGCAAATAGTACGATCAAAGCGTCTTATCTATGTGCATGGGCTTTGCACATGGCTTCCATGCTTCATTGGAATCTTCATCCTCCTCATACAACTCCTCCATGGAATCATAACCTATGAGCTCTACACACATCTTGATCAACTAGATACATCTTTTGCTCAGTGCATCAACAACTTGATTAGACTTACCACTCATAAGTTTTAAAACAAATCAGAAAATCTATAAAAGTATATGATAGGCTTACCTTCCCAACTATACAAATCCAATGGCTATCCCACTTCATAGGTTTGTCTATCACCTTCTTCAATGTTGGAACCCATGTTTAGCTTTTGCAATCTATATGAACTCTTTTTTGCAATCTATATGAACTCTTTTCTATCACCTCTCATCACCTTTGTGATAGGTGCACAACCCCACTAAAGTTTCCTAAATTTCTAATAGAAGCTTACCAATCCATGGAAACTTGGTGCTTCAAAAGCATTATTTGGTAATGCCCACTTAATAATAGCTCTCACCTTCTTAAGACCCATCTTTAGTCCATCTTGAGATATCACAAACAACAAGGGCACCAATTATGTCTTCATGAAACTACATTTCTTCAAATTTAAAAGCAACTTCTCTTGAAAGCACTATAACACTTGCCTCAAGTGTGCCAAGTGCTCTTCCTTTGACCTACTAAAAAGCAAAGTGTCATCTAAATACATAATGAACAACTTGCCAAGAAAAGGCTTGAGCACTCCATTCAGTAATTGTTGTCACTTTGTGCCTCCCCTTTTATTTCCCATCAATTATAATCAATCTGAGAAATCTTGATGGGTTTATCATGCTCGAATATACCTCTGGTAGTTGTATTATCCCTTTGCCAAGCTTCAATCAAATACCCATTTGCAAAAAATCTAAAAAAGTGGCTAAATTCCATGCTTCATCTTTTGGTCTCGTTGGAACTTCGGGTCCCGAAAGGACATTTGGACCAAGTCCAAATGTTTGTTTTCTTTCTGAGCCCACACTTCCTCTTTTGGTCCTGTTGGAACTTCGGGTCCCAAAAGGACATTTGGACCAAGTGCAAATATCCATTTTCTTTCTGAGCCCCCACTTCCTCTTTTGGCCTCATCAAAGTTTCAGGTCTTGAAACGGGGTGATCCCACAATATTGGTTTACAATTCCGTTGAGGAGGGAAAATTGCAAAAACGCTCCCATGAATTTTTATTTTGGTTTTTAGGGATTCACACGAATTGGGGTGTTCATATGGACCCAAAAAGGGGTTCGTATAGACCATAGTTCGAGTGAACCCTATTTAATGATGAGACCCACTTTTTGGCAATTTTTAAAAACAAAGACAATAGAAAATTCAAAAAAAAGGGGGGTTCACTCGAACCAAGGTCCATACGAACCCCCCTTTTTCCCCCTTCCCCTCCTCTTCTACCAAATCTCTGCAAAAATTTGTCTTTCAAAACTCGGGTTGAGGATGAAAATGGAGGAGACTTCACAAACCCAACTAAATGATGGTAGTCCTCAGAACAAGCTATCCATCGAATATAATTTTAATATGTTTTGGTTTTATTATGTATTTTTTTTTAGTTTGATTAAACATAGGTTTTTCACCGAAAATCAAGCTCTTTGTTCTGCACATGTGGAAAAGTAGTAGATTATCAAAATAAAATTCTGAAAAATATGTTCGGGCTAGGTATTGATGTCCTTGATCCAGTAAAAAAAAATTGAATTTCGATACAGACAAAAAAAACTATGTTGTATACGGTCTGCCTATGTCTGAATTGTAATTGGTTTGACTTCAAAACTTGATTAAGGAAAAAATATTCAATATAACACTATGAAACCAAATGAACTTGTTAGATATCATAGTTACAAATTTAAATTCAAAAAAATTAGAATTTTATGCTTCATAGAAAAAAAGTTATATTGTTTACGGTGAGTATCACTCCTTAAAAATGGTGTTTATTGATAAAAACTAGTTTTTGAAGGAGATGTAAAAAGAAATGCAATTTGATTCAAAAAAAAATTTTAAAATATATTTAGAATCTACAGACAAAATGTCACAAATCACTAGTTCACATCATCTTCAAATTCCTCATGGTTTAACAGCTAGAGGTGCCCAAAATTGAAGATTTAGTTTAAAAAAATAATTCAATGTCCAGTTTGGCTAAAAATTGTAAACCAGTATTGTGGGATCACCCAACGATATTTGGATCAAGTCCAAATGTTCATTTTCTTTCTAAGTCCTCACTTCCTTTTTGGTCTTGTCAGAATTTCGGGTCCCAAAAGGACTAAGTCCAAATGTCCATTTTCTTTTTGAGCCCCCGCTTCTTTTGTTCTCGTCGGAGTTTTGGGTCTCGAAAGGACATTCAAACCAAGTCCAAATGCTCATGTTTTTTCGAGTCCCTGCTTCCCTTTTGGTTTGGTTGAAACTTTGAGTTTCGAGAAGACACATTTTCTTTTTGAGTCCCCGCTTCCTCTTTTGGTCCCATCGAAACTTTAAGTCCAATTGCCCATTTTCTTTTTGAGTCCTCGCTTTCTCTTTTGGTCTTGTCGTGACTTCAGGTCCTGCATGGATTTTTGGATCATAGTTCTAATACCCTCTTGTCACCCAATTTCTCATAACTCCCGAGTTCTCATCGCCTTTCGGTCCCATTAAAACTTTAGACCTTGCAAGGATTTTTGGACAATTTGTCAGACTTTCATGTTTCGACCCCAAAATCGCCATTAATGTTGCAACGACTTCCCCAACCACCAAGTTTGATTCTTGGAGCTACAAGAGTGATTTTAAATGTATTTTCACCAATTCCAAGTGCAAAAAGCAGTGCCCATTCTTCATTTATTATTTGTAAACTACATTTATGTTAGAGGGCCATCCCTAACTACAATTTTGTTGCGGATTTTGTGGGAGTTTCTACTCTTTATCCACAAATTCATCAATGTGGAAGCATGGCTATGGTGTCAGGGTTGTTCTGACAAGATTTCAACTTGGGATTTGAAGTACAAAAGTTTGCACATGATTTGTAGGGTTGTGGCTAGGGTTTCTTGCCCAATCACGTCTTATCTCTCTCCTATGATCTTTAAATGAATATAAGTCACTTTTGTGCTCATTGTAAGGGTTCTTCCTTGGATTTTCTCTAGCAAACTTATGCAACCTTTGCATTCTGCAACTATAAAATTGGCTTGTATGCCTCGGTGTTTATAAAATCACTATTTTACCTCTTCTTAGTGTTTGTATCTTGTGTAATGTTTGATACCTTTATACATGCATAAACTCTTATCATTTTTATAGGTGGTATGATTGTGCTAATTTGTTGTAATTGTTGATTGTGGGTAATATGTACCCCTCTTATGATCTTTTAGACTCCAACCTTCATGTTTTCCTATAAAATTGATGAAATAGGAAGTTGTGTAAGCTTCTTTAGTGATTTTGTTAATACTCTGTGCAATCATAGGCAAGAAGAAACATCTTTAACTTTGCTGCATCACCATCTTTTCAACTTTTAGCATTCTCTTCTCATTTTTTCTTCTGCAATTTGATAGATTAGGATTAGTGTAGAGTTATCTAGTTTTCGAGAGGAAGCCAACCTTCTCTGGAGATTTAACCTCATTTGCAATTTCCTACACCTTGAGGTTAATTCTATTGTGTCATTGAAATGTTGAACACATTTAGCAAGGTGCAATTTCATGTGACTATAGTTTTTGGCATGCTCAATGGAACACGTTTTAATGGTCCTTAAATTCATTCTACTAAGAAGATTGGTGTGTTTACCACAGTTGTAGTCATTGGACAATCATACAAGGGCTTGGCGACTCTGCATTCAATTTTGGGTGACTTTGTTGTTATGTACCCATTTCCTCTGATTGAGTAGAAAATTGCTCTTGTTTTAAAATAATTGCAGTTTTTTTAGCTCTCCCTATGCTTAGACATGTCAAGATATTATGGACAACCTATATTCACTCCTCCATTTCATGAAAATGCAAATTTTACACCTCCCTACTAGCAATATCAGGCTAGAAATGTTACTTTTTTCTTCATAAAGCCCTGGTACAATAGGCTATCAATCCTTTTCAAATGATTGCCTTCCACCCACCCCTACTCAGTTTTATTTATAGCCTACACATTCCTATCAACAACTCCAAGAGGCTCATTTTTTTCCCAATCATCATGCTTATCTTCCTACTCAGCCATAGAACATGAACAACTTGGAATAAATGAGCATCAAATATATATTATCAAACTTCCAAGAGTTGTTAAGGGTCATTGATAGAGAGAAAGAGTATATTTCATAGTAGGAAGAACTCGTCCATCAAAATCATGTTCTCCAACAAGAGATGGAAGCTTAGTGGAGATATGAGCAGCAAATGGAGGTCCAAAGAAGACAACATGAGGATTATCTTGCAAAGTAGATTGTTGCTAAGGAGGAGATAAAACTATTGCTTCCTCAAGCACAAAGACAAGAAATCCAATCAAACTCTTACATTTTGGTTCATCCTATAAAGGGGGAGGTTTCTAAGTTCAAATTTCCAAGTTTCAAGCAAGATAAGCCTCTTGAACCTTCCAACAAGTCTCCTAGATTCAAGGCTCCAAGTTTTAGAGTTGTTTCATTGCAAGAACTTGTACCTATGTAGATTCGGTTTGCTACTTCACATGAGCAACTCCCTCTAGAAGCCCACCAACCCTTTCAAAGGCTTATTTTTCTTGATCATATTTCTTTCCCTAATACTATCTCACTTTATAAAGGTGGACCTGTTGTTGGTCAAAATAACAAAAGAGAGAGATGTCCCAGGTAGACAAGGAGTAACTTGTTTGTGAGCTCTCATATGCTTTGAAAAATGAATGTTTTGACCTACCACAAGTTAAAATTAAAGATGATTAGTTGTAACAACGAAAAACTAAACAAGTAGGGAATGATGATGAGGGAGAGGAATTGATTCTCCCATTTGACAAGCTCCCTTGTTTCATTGAGAATGAGGAGAGCTTACCCATGATTGCATCAATAGAAGCCTCAGAGCACCAAGAGTCCAACTCAATGAGCTGGAGTGAGGATGACTTCAACAATTTGGAGCAACAAGCATTCTTATTTGTTGATGTAGCATATGAAAGTCCCCAGTTTGTTGAAGCTTATAGCTCCTTGGAAGAAGAAATCATAAAGATTGATGTTGTGGTAGGAGTGGACATGGTGGACAAATTATGCCATAAGTTTGAGGTAGTTGCAGTCAGTCACCAAGAAGAAGAAGAAATAAAGATAGAGATACAACCTGAAGAATTTAGTTCTTCATCTAAAGTGTCTCATAAGCCTAAGGTATGTGTTGATGAAATGTGCATCAATACATGTAATTATGATGTATGTTGGTTCTCTATTATCCTTGAATGTGACAATGTTGAATATGAGGTCGTCATTCAAAATGGAGACATGACCTTTTACATTGGGGATAACGTGCTTGAGTTAGAATGTTTCACATGGGACCATCATAATGAAAATCCATCATCGACAAACAACACTTGTGTCAAGAGAGTAATTCTCTCATTACTCAACTTGATAGTATGCCATAGCTTCAAAGCTTTTCATTTGAAGTACATGAGGAGTTTCCCCATGCAGATCAACAAGCAAGCTTGACATATTTTGTATCACCATGTGAGTTGGAAACTCTCATTTTGTTTCAATTCATGCTATTTGGAGGCCATCTATTATGACGGTAGCTTACCCTTGTGTACGGAGAGTTCTTTTTCCTCTACAAGAGTTTTTCTCCTAGGCACTAACCTATCTCCAGAAGGATTCACCCTTGTTGTTATATGCTCACCTAAGGCACCATTTTCAAGTGAATCCGACACTTGCATTATATGGTTGCCCTATAATGACAAAGTTTACAGTGAAGTGATCCTTCACCATGTAAGTAATGTGTGCAACTTCTTACATACATACAAATGTTTTCAATGGTTGCAACTGGGTGAAGAATGCAACTATGGTTTGAGGGAGATCAACTCCTTCAAAAGGTTTGTCTTTGACAAAGGCAAATTTTGTAGTTCAAAATTTTATAAAATTCATGTACATATTAGTCGTTTCTTTTCCAAGAAGCATTGCTACACACTCTACATTCTCCTTAAGGGAATGTATGATCTAGGTGCTTTATTTTTCCTCCAAGTGAAAACCTACACATGTTATGTCTTGTGCATTTTGAGAAAAGCCAATTGTTCCAAGTCACCCTTATGACTCTATTCCCAATGGACTAATAAGGCCCTTGAATTCCATGATTAACAGGTAATCATCTCGTAGAAACCGTCAAAATGTTCACTTTGTGCCTACTCTTTTATTTCTCACCGATTATAACCAATTTGAGAAATCTTAATGGGTTTACCACGCTCAAATATGCCTTTGGTAGTTGTTTTATCTCTTTGATAAGCTTCAATCAAATAGCCATTTATAAAAAATCTCAAAAAAGTGGATAAATTCCCCACTTACTCTTTTGGTCTCATCAAAACTTTGGGTCCCAAAAGGATATTTGGACGAAGTCCAAATGTACATTTTATTTTCAAGTCCACGCTTCTTCTTTTGGTCTTGTCGGAGTTTTGGGTCTCGCAAGGACATTTGGACCAAGTCCAAATGTCCATTTTCTTTTTGAGTCCCTATTTCCTCTTTTGGTCTTGTCGGAGTTTCGGGTCCCGAAAGGATATTTGGACCAAGTCCAAATGTTCATTTATTTCTGAGTCCCTACTTCCTCTTTTGGTCCCGCTAGAGTTTTGAGTCCTGAAAGGACATTTGGACCAAGTCCAAATGTCCATTTTTCTTTTCGAGTCCCCACTTCCTCTTTTAGTCCTGTCAAAGTTTCGGGTCCCAAATTGGATCAAGTCCAAATGTCTATTTATTTCTGAGTCACTGCTTCCTCTTTTGGTCTTGTTGGAGTTTCAGGTCCCAAAAGGACATATGGACCATCTCCAAATGTCCATTTTCTTTTCGAGTCCTCGCTTCCTCTTTTGGTCCCGTTGAAACTTTGAATTTTGAAAAGACATTTGGACCAAGTCCCAATGCCCATTTTATTTCCGAGTCCCTGCTTCCACTTTTGGTCTCGTTGGAACTTTGATTCTTGAAAGGACATGTGTACCAAGTCCAAAAGTCCATTTTCTTTTTGAGTCCCTGCTTCTTCTTTTCCTCTTACCAAAGTTTCAAGTCCCAAAAGGACATTTGGACCAAGTCCAAATGTCCATTTTTTGTCTGAGTCCCCGCTTCCACTTTTGGTCTTGTCGGAACTTTGGGTCCCGAAAGGACATTTGGACCAAGTCCAAATGTCCATTTTCTTTTTGAGTCCCCACTTCCTCTTTTGGTCCTGTTGAAACTTCGAGTCTCGTAGGGATTTTTTGATCAAAGTTCTAATGTCCTCTTGTTGTGTGAGTTCATGTCACCTTTAGGTCTCATTGAAACTTCAGATCCTACAAGGACTTTTGGAAAATTTCTTGAACTTTCATGTTTTGACCCCAAAATTTCCATTCATGTTGCAATGGCTTCACCAACTACCAAATCTAAATTCTTTGAGCTACAAGAATGATTTTAAATGTATTTTTCACCAACTCCAAGTGGAAAAAGTGGTGTCCATGCTTCATGTATTGTTTGTAGACTACTTGTACGTCAAAGGGTCATCCCTAGCTATGATTTTGCTATGGATTTTGTGGGAGTTTTGGCTCTTTATCCACATATTCATCAATGTGGGAGCATGGCTATGGTGTTAGGGCCTTTCTAGTAGGATTTCAGACTGAGATTTGAAGTACGCATGTTTGCACATGATTTACAAGGTTGTGACTAAGGTTTCTTGCCCAATCACATGCCCTATCTCTCTCCTATGACCTTCACATTAATATAAGGCACTTTTGTGCTCATTGTAAGGGTTCTTCCATAGATTTTATCTAGCAAACTTATGCAACCTTTGCATTTTGCAACTGTAAAATTGGATTTTATGCCTATGTGTTAATAAAATCTCTATTTTACCTCTTCTTAGTGCTTGTATCTTGTGTAATGTTTAATACCTCTATACATGCATACTTTTATCATTTTTGTAGGTGGTATGATTGTGCTAATTTTTAGAGTTATCATGTATTAGAGAATAATTAATTAATCTTTAATTAATTATTATTCTAATTCTCATGCACTTAAGCTAAACGTAGGTTTGCTTTATTAGTTAACTCAATGCTTTATTTATGTTAACTATAGAGCTAATATTAGACCAATTCATCTCATCACACATGATGTTGACACTTGTCATGATCTAATCCCTTTATCATTAGGGTTGCTCTTATAAAGCATTCATTCTCTCTTGTAATATTCATTTTGTATGTATTTTCTTTTTGAATAACAAATATTTGTTTTGCAGAGCTCTTGAGTACAAAGTGTTTTTTTCGTTGTTTGATCTTATGGCTTGTGTTATTCACAAATCTAACATGGTATCAAAGAAGGGATTCAACAAACCCCTTCTCCATTTTTGAGCTTTTTTTTCTCATCTAGGGTTACAAGTTTCAAATCTGGATTTTTCAGGTTTTTTTTACATTTTTTGGGGTGAGCAATTTTTAGGAGCACTTAAACGTGAAACGAACCTCACCGTCATGCTCAAGAGGCCAATTCGACGAATTTTGATATAAATTTTGTCTACTTTTGGTGTAGGGGTTTTAGAGGCAATTTTTTTTTACGAGGGGCCTATGTACGACCCTTGTACGTAATTGTACGACGTGTTTCTTAAAAAAGGACAACACTTTTAAAAAAGCACTGCACTTTGTTTTAAAATGTGCCACTAGTATTGGGTGGCAACCACCAATGACCGCCACCACAGGTGGCTCCCAACACCGCTCCCCTCCATGCACTGCCTCACCCAACACTTGAGGGCTTTCTAGCACCAACCAATGGTCACCTCATCGCCCAGGAGCTAAGTGCTCAGCCCCCGCCCCCTTTTAGGTCAAGCCTACGGTCATGTGGATGACCAAGGGTCACTGCCCAGGTCTAAAGCCGCTAGCTCCTTGGTCCTGCATACGACCAAGGGCTTTTTTTAGCCTCCAGATCAACCTAAGGGCCAAATTGCCCTTTTTTGAGCAACTTTACAAAATTAGATGTAACTTGGGCGTCTGATCTCCATTTTTTGAAAACATTATATCATCGAAAAGCTAGTTTTGAGCTCATTTCAAATCTACAGGTATTTTTTCCTGATTTTTTACCAAAAAGTTGCTACAGTCAGTTGAAGTCATCCCTTATTTTCAGTGCTTCTGGATCATAACTTGGGCAAAAAAACTCTATTTTTTGCAAACTAATAGGCATTGGAAAGCTCTTTCAGTGCTCTACATAGCCATGTAGTCTATTTTTCCAAAATATTTACCAAGTACACATGGACCTATCTAATGTGATTTTCGCTTTTTAAAACTTTTTTGCTCTCAAAGTTGTATTTGGGTTTGGTTTTTCTTGTTGTGGGGGGTTTTCTCACTTTTGGTATCTATATACATCTAATATTAGAAATCCTATACCACATTGTTTTGAAAACCACAACTATCATGGTGAACACCTCTTCATTTGAACATCTTACACCACATAACTATCATACCTGAAAAGCTCATATGACCAAAATGCTCATGTCTAAGGGTTTATGGCCCACTTTGGATGAAGTACAATAAACATTGACTTGCCGATTTGAGATATTTCAGCATAGGAACAAGACATATGAGGCTATGGGTTTGATTTCACTGCATGTTTTAAACAGTCTCTTGTTTCATTTGGAGTCTTGCAAAACTCCTAGGGCTATGTGGACGAGATTTAGTGATCTTTTTGGCACCATAAATGAGTATAGAGCTCTCCAAATTGAGGAAAAATTAACATCACTTGTACCTGATTCTTATCCCTCCATTGAGGACTTCTTATAGAGGTTTAAGTCACCCAAATCTCTTTTGCAGGGTTGTGGGAAGAATAAAACTAACAAAGAATGTATTTTCTTGATTTTGTCTAAGCTTCAAGGGTCATTTCAAGTCTTTTATTCTACTTTATATTCTACTATGGATGCATTGGGTGATGCATTTACCATGTCTACTTTTGAGGTTTTCTGTGATCGTTTGACTTGTGAATAGGATAAGTTGGTCTAGTTCAAATCTCTTTTTGGTTCCAAAACTCAAGAATCAATAGCACATAAATCCAAAGGAAAAGACAAGAAGAAAAAAAAGACCAAGACAAATACTTCATCAGGTAGTGAGCATTCCTCCAAAACATCTCAGAAGTAAAAAAAAAACCTCAAACCACTCCTCGATATGGAAAAACTTCTAAGTCTGGTGAGTCTTCCTCCAAGACGAAGAAGAAATCAAGTGAACCTTGCAGTTTTTATGGTAATGAGGGACATCCAGTCAATAGATGTTGGAAGAGATTATAGGCTTTGGAGGAATCCATGCAACAACATAACATCTCCACCCCTAAATCTTCTTCCTTGTCTACAGGTAAAGGTCACGCTCTTTCTATAAGAGCCTTACCTTCTGTAGCTCCATGGATACTTGATTCCAATGTGACACATCACATGACACATTCTCAGGATTTGGTCTCATCCTTTTCAGATTGCAGTTGGGGATTCTACATAGCTTTCAGTTTTGGGCTCAAGCACTGTCACACTTGAGGGTGGTTTTCTTCAAGAGGTACTTGTATTTCTTGATATATCCACCGACCTTTCAGTGTATCAAAATTTTCAATCTGTCACCTATAGGAGAGTCGAGTTTACCCCTCATGATGTAGTTATTCATGACCTTCATGATCCTAATATAATTGTGGCTATTGGGAGTGTTGATACTTCTCATTTATATTGATTTGATGGTTTTGAGAGTTCAATTGGTTCAGATTCATCCTTCATAGCACATGCAGAAAATATGAGCATGTTGTGGCATGAAAATTTTGGTCATGTCAATTACAAATATCTCCAACAGATGAGTACACAGGCATTAGTGTTCAAGCTCCCTAAGGTTTTCTATATTGATGGTGTTTGTCAAGGATGTTTTCTTGGCAAACATCATCGGGATTCTTTTCCTATGGGTAGAGCTACACGTGCCAAGGCACCTTTGGAGTTGGTTCATAGTGACATCATGTCATTTTTGACTTCTTTTTTAGGGGCCAAATATGTGCTCACATTTATTGATGACTTCTCCAGGTGTTCATGGATGTACTTTCTTAAGTACAAGAGTGATTCCTTTGATTCTTTCAGAATATTTAAGGCATTTGTGGAGAAGCAATATGGTCTTTCTATAAGACGAATACACACAAATAATGGGGGGAGTATGTTAATCAAACTTTCAAGGGATTTTTCACTGAGCATGGTTTGTAGTATCAACTTACAGTTCCATACTCCCCTCAGCAAAATGGTGTTGTTGAGCAAAAGAACATAACTTTATGAGAGATGGAAAACTATATGATTCAGTCACAATAAATGCATTCTTAATTTTCGTTTTGGGCTAAAGCAGTTAATTGTGCCAATTATATTCAAAATCATATGCCTCACACGACATTGTGACATATGACTCCTAAGGAGGCTTGGTCCCATGTCAATCCCAATGTATCTTCATTTAGAGTCTTTGGTAGTGAGGTTTGGGCATTCATTCCTGAAGCACAACAAAAAGCCATGGAGAGGAAGAACCGACCACTCATATTTGTTGGCTATTCTAAGGATGTTAAGGCGTACAAGTTGTTTGGTCTTGATTCCAGAGAGGTCTTGTTTTGATGAGATGAGATGTCCAGTTTGATAAGTGCTTTCCTCTGATGGATTCTCCATCCCTAGATTCTCTCTCATCTACTACTCACTCCTGATATCTTGAGGATTACTCATCTCTTAAGATGAGGATGATGCTCCAACTATCCCACCACCTCCATATATTCAACCTTTACCCAAGTGGACCTGCAATACTGTTGATGTAGCTGGACCTTTGGCAGGTGATCCTTCAGACTCCCATTGCACTTGTGTACAAACATCAGGTGTTAGTCTTTTGAGTCATACCATTTTGGATGATCCTTAGAAGTTTTCAAAGGCAGTTGGTATTCCTAAGTGGGATAGTGCTATGGCAGATGAGTATTCTTCTCTAATGAAGAATCATACTGGGGATTTAGTTCCTCTTCCCAAGGGAAGAAAGTTGGTTTGGTGCAAGTGGGTGTACCATACCAAATATACTATAGATGGTTCTATTGATAATTATAAGGCTCGTCTTGTTGCAAAGGGTTTCTCTTAGGATGAAGGTTTTGATTATTTCGAGACCTTTTCCCCTATTGCCAAGATGAATTCTATTCACCTTGTACTTTTCCTTACAGCTTCACAGGGATGGTCAATATTTTAGATGGATGTGAAGAGTTCCTTCCTTCATGGTGATCTTCATGAGGAGATTTATATGGCATAACCACATGGTTTTATTGAGAACTCTTCGCTGATTTGCAAACTTCATCATTCACTATATGCTCTCAAAAAGGCCCCTCGGGCTTGGTATGAGAAGATGAACTCTTTTCTGCTTTCTTCTGGCTTCATACGATGTCATTTCGATCCCACAATTTAAATTCAAAGATATGATGGTGATATTTTGATCCTTGTGCTATATGTGGATGATTTGATTCTTATAAACGGTTCATCCTCCATGATCCAGAATGTTCAACGAGCTTTGATGGAGCAGTTTGAGATGATAGATCTCTGCCTTCTGCACCACTTTCTTGGTTTACAAGTTATTCAGTCTTCGAATGGGATTTCCATATTTCAACAAAAGTATGCTCTTGACATGATTTAGAGATTTGGTATGCTTGATTGCAAGCCTTCCACCACACCATTTCAGTCAGGTGTTGTATTGTCTTCCTCTTGTACTACTCCTTCAGTAGATGTTACATTATGCATGTAGTTGGTTGGCAGTCTTTTGTACCAGACACATTCACTTCCCGATATTTCGTTTGCGGTTGGTCTTGTCTCTCAATTCTCACATGAATGAGATTCATTAGTAAGCTCCCAAACAAATTTTGAGATATATTCAAGGCACCTTTCATTATGGTATTCAATACGCATTAGGAGATCCTCAGATTATTGGCTTTACTAACTCAGATTGGGATGGTGATGTCAATGAGAAGTCCACTTTTTGGTTTTTTTTTGCCTTGGTTATGGCCCCATTACATGGTCTTGCAAGAAGTAATCTTCTATTGCATTATCATTCACATAAGCTAAGTATCGTGCAATAGTTTGGGCCAACCAAGAGGTTTTATGGCTTCAACAATCTTTGACTAAGTTCAGTTTTCCTCTTGATAGTCCCACTATTCTTTGGTGTGACAATCAGAGTGCAATTCACATTTCTCGCAATCCACTGGAGCATCAACGTACTAAGCACATAGAGATCCACATGCACTTCATATGACAATTGATTCAGGACAATTTTCTCATCTTGGAGTACATTCCTACATAGGAGCAGGTTGCAAACATCTTCACGAAACCTTTGGCATCACCTCACTATCTTCAACTATGATGCTTGGGGTGAAGGAAGTTGTCCTTGGGGGGTCGTCATGAGGCCTTCCTTCTTTCATGTTTTTTTACATGCTTTCATCTCTTTTTGGAGTGGAGTTTTTCCCATGAGGTTTTCTCCATTTCTCCATTTTTTAGAGATCTTTTAGTTGTATTGGGTACCTCATCAAGCCTAGTTGTCAGAACCCATTCATGCTTTCTTTACTTTTTATGCATTGGTTTTTAGAGTTGTTTAGCTACTCCCTAAGTTACTCTTAATGGGGGAGGGGGGGGTGTTAGAGTTATCATGTACTAGAGAATAATTAATTAATCTTTCATTAATTATTATTCTAATGCTCATGCACTTAAGCTAAACTTAGGTTTGCTTTATTAGTTAACTCAATGCTTTATTTATGTTAACTACAAAGATAATATTAGACCAATTTGTCTCATCACACATGATGTTGATACTTGTCATGATCTAATCCATTTATCATTAGGGTTGCTCTTATAAATAATTCATTCTCTTGTAATTATTCATTCTAGATGTATTTTCTTTTGAGAAATAACAAATCTTTGTTTTGCAGAGCTCTTGAGTAGAAGGTGTTGTGTTCATTTTTTGATCATGTGGCTCGTGTTATTCACAAATCTAACACTAATTTTATGTAAGTGTTGATTGTGGGTAATCTGTACCCTTTTTATGATCTTTCAGACCCCAATCTTCATGATTTCTTGTAAAACTGATGAAATAGAGAATTGTGTAAGATTCTTCAATGATTTTGTTGAAAATCTATGCAATCACAAGCAAGAAGAAACAACCTTAACTTTGGTGCATCACCATCTTTTCAATTTTCAGCATTCTCTTATCCCTTTTCCTTCTACAATTTGATAGATTAGGATTAGTGCAGAGTTATCTAGTGCTAGGTTGGACCAATATTGTTGCATCTATTTTTTGAGAGGAAGTTAGCCTTCTCTGGAGTTCTGACCTTATTTACAAGGTCCCACACCTTGAGATTAGTTTCATTGTGTCATTGGAATATTGAACAACACGTTCAACATGGTGCAATTTTATGTGACAACAATAATCACATGAATGTGCTTGTGTGTTAAACCAAAAGACAACCAATGACATACAATCTATCTTTTGTTTTGAAAGCAATATTTTACTCATCACCTTCTTTAATCTTTGATCCAACTATATCAAACTTTTTGTTGCCCAATTTTGATAGTTTGTCCAAATTGTCCATAAGATTTCTCTTCATGAGAGCATAATGGTAGAGATATTCAACAATGATAGTCATATGCCATATTCAAGCTTTCATACAGAGTTGAGAGGGCAGATTTCAAATAGGGAGCAACATTGTGATGACAATCACAAGATTTCTATGAAGTCATTCTCAATGTTTTTAAGCAAGGAGACCATCAAAACTTGTCAATACATGGGACAACTCAAGTAAGTATGTGAGACAAAGGAAAGAGTAACCTTTTGAAGGCCCTGTACCCCAAGGAAAAAAATCACGTGTTTCAATCATATCTCAAAAGCTACAATCTAGATTTTTGATATTTTTATAGAAAAATTAGAAAATAGTAAGGTGAAAAAACCCTTTAAATTTATCACCCACCCAATTTTTTGTTTTCGATAACTTTTCACCAGTCCTAAGGCAATATTTTCATTTCCAAAACAAAGGGTTCATTGAAAGAATATAGAAAGACACAAAAATATAGTTTCCTTCTCATTTTAATGAGCAAAGTAAATAATTTTTCTCCAAATACACAAAGAGGGCACTATATTTCATCAAGTCTTGAGAAAAGACACAAGGAAGACACAAGGATCTCATGATGAAGATGAGCAATCAAGAATGAGCAGCTGTGATAGAGATTTGGAGCAGTCATATGAGTAAGGGGTGTTTGGAGGAAAATGCAGCAGTTTAAGTGCATTTCAAGACCCCACATGAGCAATACAATTGTCAAGGGGAGTTTTCATGCCATAAACATTTAGTTATGAACAGATTGGAGCCCTTAAACATAGGCTTTTTGATCTCATACGCCCAAGAAGATATTTAATCATGTAGAGATAGAGAAGATGTCATTTTGCACAATAAAGCCTACGCCTAGTGAGCTCAAGTTCAAATATAAGCCTTTTATCATGCAATCATTTAAGGAATCATGCAAAAGCTTAAGAGTAGTTATCATTCAAGTTCAATTGGAAAAATAGAAGGTGATGGGCGAGCAAAGGATAGATCCACCTTTTTAGGAGGATTTTAAGGCATAAAGGGTAGTCTTACATCAGTTTTGAGGTCCCACATGGGTTGACCATCACTCAAGGAGAGTTTTGGACACCTAATCACTCAATTTGCTCCAGTTTTGAGGTCTTTTTTGCATGCTTTTCAAACTTGCACGACCAAGGATGATTCATCATACATATTGGTGGAGTTTTTAAGAAAAGAAGAGCTAGAGTTCACCATGAGTTATCTCTTTTAGTTACAAGCTTCTCTTCTTTTCTATATCTTCTCTTTTTTCCTTTTCTAAAGGGAGTTTTGACTTTTCTATTAGCATGTAATGTAGCTCTTGAAGCTCTTTCAAGCTGAAGATCAACTTTGTAACTCAGATTTAGATCTAGTAGCATTGACTTTTCAAATGTTACAACTTGTAACAACAAATTCCTTTAATTTTCAATAAAGAAGCAACATTTCCTTCTTAATTATACTTTGTTCAAGTGTTGTTTGTGAGTAGTTTTGATAAGAATATTGTGGTTTACTTTAAACCCTTCATTTTTATCTTATTCCTTCAATGTTTGGTACAATTACAATATGTTATAGTGCAGGTTTGTGATTGTGTATCTCATTTTTTGAATGTGAGTTATGAGAACAACATTGTTTTATTTCAAACAAACTTCAAATATTGAAACCTTTCACGTGAAACACTTTTCCAAAACATGTCAATCTGAGTTGTGAATAAACAAGGCTTCATGTTTGGAACTAATTGTGAGTTTAGAACAAGTAGGTCTAAGAACAGTTGGTGTATCACCTCCTAGGGTAGTTTTCAATTTACAAGCAATCTTTCTATCCCTTTTCCTATCAAAATCAGTAGTTTCTAGGAGGATTCAAGGGGAAATAGCCCTTCATCTGGAGATTGATCTTCACTATAGACAACCCACAGGTCTGAAGATCATTCCATGTTTTATGAGATTGTTGAGCATTTAAACTTAGCATCCAGGTGCAATCTTCGTTGACAAAAATTTTTGGCACGCCCGGTGGGACTCTTTGAGCTCTCCTAGTTCAAAGCTTTTCCACATAATTCTGATTTTACTTGTGAAAATCAGTATTTACAGCATTTGGAGGCATGATCTACACACACACCTAGCGACTTAAGGTTCAAATCTACTAGTTTCAAATGATCAAGTGCTGGTATGTTTCAAAATCAAGCTTCATATTCTAATTTATAGCTCTTTATATGAGTGGAAATGTCAAATTTTTATAGTCAATATGTATACCCACCCCCATACTATGAAAATACTATCAATGAACCTTCTTATCAACCATACCCAAGTAGATACAATGCTGGTTTTATCCCAAAAAACCACGCAACAACAATATATCAGTATGCTCAACATGCTTACCTCCTACCCACCACTACTTAGCATTCATGGCAACATACCTATGCTCACAACCAGTCCCAAAAAGACTATTTTGATCCCAATCAACATGCTTTTTCTCCTTATTAGCCTTAGTATGAGGATAATATGACCATTTAGAAGATTGCTTTGGATTATCAAAGATAAATATTAGAAATCGAAAGAGAAAATGAATATAATATGCAGCGGGAGGAATTGGCTCATAAAACCCAACTTCATAGGAAAGAATTGGAGGCACAAGGTAGGTAGTTTGCGAAAGAGTTGGTAGCTCAAAAGAGGCAATTTGAGGAGAATCTTGCTCAACAACTTGTTGCAAAAGATGCAGAGATGAAGCTAAAACTTGCCAAGCAGGAGGTTCCCAAGGTTAAAATTCCAAGTTTCAGTCAAGGTGAGTCTCCTATGTCTTCCAATCTTGAAATTCCAAGTTTTAGGAGATTCCCTTCATTTTAGGAGCTTGTTGTTGAGCAAGAATCTAGCCCAGCTATTAGTTTTCCAAACCTATTTTTTGGAGAAGGCATTCCTATTTTCAATACAATATGTTTCATACAAGAGGAACCTATTCTTGAGCAAGTTCAACCTACAAGCCCTCAAGTGCAGCCTCTTGAAGAGCTTATTTCTCCTCTAACATCCCAAGAAATTCCACAAGTTTATCTAGTTGGTCCTGTTGTATCTCCAAAGAGTTGTTTTAGTAAGCATAGTGAACTGGAGCAGTAGGGTATAAAGCAAGAAATTGGTAATCAACATGAGGTATTGCCTGATTTTTTCAATGAGCTTCCACCTTTTGTAAAGGAAGAGGAGGTTGTGCCATGTCTTATGCTAACAAATCAGTTGGGGCAGCAAGACAAGAAGGAAGAAGAAAGTAAAGATGTTGATGTTCTAACCCCTCAACAAGGTTGCAATAAGGTAATAAACAAACCTCTTCCACAACAAAACGAAAATCAGAATGAAGAGGACTCATTTTGGGATGAGCTTGAGGTATTTGTTTCAAGTTTAGACTCTAGACTTCCATCTTTTGAAGAAGGAAATCAGGAACAACAGGTTGTTGAGGTAGAAAAGGATGTTCAAGTCCAAATTTTTGTTGATTTATTTGATGAACTTCCAGGATTTGTACATGAAGATGAGCAATGCTTGATTGAACTAACATCAATGCCCAGTTTCAAGCAATAGGATGAAGGGAATTAGTTAGGCAAAGTGCATATTTAGGAAGAAACAAATGAGGATAGTCATGTTTTGGAAGTTCAAGAGGTTGATTCACAAGAAATGGTTGTTCAAGTAGAGCGAGAAAAGCAACAAATCATAGATTTTGAAGGTATGAGCTTTGAAATCATTGCATGATGAAATTGTTCATGAAGAGGATTTATTCTCAACTATCATTGATTTTTTTTTCTCTAGCATTGTTGATAACTTAGCATCTTTCAAGGAAAAGTTTTGTGATCAAAGAGGTTGTGGTTGAAAAAAAAATTAACAAAGGAGAAGCCAACAAAAAGAATTATCAGTTTATCATCTCAGAAGGATGCCCAATCAGACATCTTTCCAGGATTGAGATCCCAAGCATACTTGATGAAGTTTCATTAAAAGGACGGTAGATCCAACTTATCCATTCACTCCAAACCAACAACATGGTTGGTTGTATTCAAAGGAAGAGTGCGTTTGTCTACATTCTTTATGAAGCATTGCAATAGTTTATTGAGTATCTTCTTGTGCTTCATCTAGTTTCAGTTGTTCATAAGCATGTAAATCAACGTTCTTTGTTGAGAAAGGGTAGCTACTTTAACCAAATAGTAAATGGATTCATTTGAGGCTTTCACAGTTGTTTGGTTAGGGTAGGGTAGTTTAGTTTCAGTTTAGTCAGCTATAGTTTCATTACTCTAAGTGGCTTCAACACATGGTTTTTAGTTTGTTGATGTATTTTTCCAACTTTCTAGGTGTTGTTCCATGTTTCTAGTAGTGAATTAAATTCGGATCTAAGATGTTTTAGGCCATTCTAAAGACTCTATGCCCAATAGATAGGCTAGGCAACTGGTCTATGTTGTGTAGCAGGAAAACATCCCTGAGAAGTCGCCAAAATGTTGCCCAATTTTGACAATTTGTCCAAATTGTCCATAAGATTTCTCTTCATGAGAGCATAATGGTAGAGAGATTCAACAATGACAGTCATATGCCATATTCAAACTATCATACAGATCTTAGAGGGAAGATTTCAAATAGGGAGCAACATTGTGATGACAATCATGAGACTTCTATGAAGTCATTCTCAATGTTTTTAAGCAAGGAGACCATCAACACTTGTCAATACATGGGACAACTCAAGTAAGTATGTGAGACAAAGGAAAGAGTAACCATTTGAAGGCTCTGCACCCCAAGGAAAACAATTACGTGTTTCAATCATATCTCAAAAGTTACAATCTAGATTTTTGATATTTTTATAGAAAAATTAGAAAATAGTAAGGCGAAAAAACCCTTTAAATTTCTCACCAACCCAATTTGTTGTTTTCGATAACTTTTCACCAGTCCTAAGGCAATATTTTCATTTCCAGAACAAAGGGTTCATTGAAAGAATATAGAAAGACACAAAAATATAGTTTCCTTCTCTTTTTACTGAGCAAAGTAAATAATTTTTCTCCAAATACACAAAGAGGGCACTATATTTCATCAAGTTTTGAGCAAAGAACAAGGAAGACACAAGGATCTCATGATGAAGATGAGCAATCAAGAATGAGTAGCTATGATAGAGATTTGGAGCAGTCATATGAGTAAGGGGTGTTTGGAGGAAAATGCAGCAGTTTAAGTGCATTTCAAGACCCCACATGAGCAATACAATAGTCAAGGGGAGTTTTCATGCCATAAACATTTAGTTATGAATAGTTTGGAGCCCTTAAACATAGGTTTTTTGATCTCATATGCCCAAGAAGATATTTCATCATGTAGAGATAGAGAAGATGTCATTTTGCACAATAAAAGCCTACGCCTAGTGAGCTCAAGTTCAAATATAAGCCTTTTATCATGCAATCATTTAAGGAATTATGCAAAAGCTTAAGAGCAGTTATCATTCAAGTTCAATTGGAAAAATAGAAGGTGATGGGCGAGAAAAGGAAAAATCCACCTTTTTAGGAGGATTTTAAGGCATAAAGGGTAGTCTTACATTAGTTTTGAGGTCCCACATGGGTTGAGCATCACTCAAGGGGAGTTTTGGACACTTAATCACTTAGTTTTCTCCAGTTTTGAGGCCTTTTTTGCATACTTTTCAAACTTGCACGACCAAGGACGATTCATCATGCATATTGGTGGAGTTTTTAAGAAAAGAAGAGTTGGAGTTCAACACGAGTTGTCTCTTTCAGTTACAAGCTTGCCTTCTTTTCTATATCTTCTCTTTTTTCTTTTTCTAAAAGGGAGTTCTAACTTTTCTATTAGCATGTACTGTAGCTCTTGAAGCTCTTTTAGGTTGATGATAAGCTTTGTAACTTAAATTTAGATCTAGTAGCATTGGATTTTCAAATGTTACAACTTGTAACAACAAATTCCTTTCATTTTCAATAAAGAAGCAACATTTCCGTCTCAATTATACTTTGTTCAAGTGTTGTTTATGAGTAGTTTTGATAAGAATATTGTGGTTTATTGAAACCCTTCATTTTTATCTTATTTTTTCAATGTTTGGTACAAATACAAAATGTTATAGTGCAGGTTTGTGATTGTATATCTCATTTGTTGAATGTGAGTTATGAGAACAGCATTGTTTTCTTTCAAACAAACTTCGAATATTGAAACCTTTCACATGAAACACTTTTGAAAAACATGTCAATCTGAGTTGTGAATAAACAAGGCTTCATGTTTGGAACTGATTGTGAGTCTAGAACAAGAAGTAGGTCTAAGAAAAATTGGTGCATTACCTCCTAGGGTAGTTTTCAGTTTACAAGCAATATTTATATCCCCTTTCCTATCAAAATCAATAGTTTCTAGGAGGATTCAAAGGGAACCAACCCCTCATCTGGAAATTGATTTTCACTATAGACAACCCATAGGTGTAAAGATTATTCCATATTTCACGAGATTGCTGAGCATTTAAACTTAGCATCTTAGTGCAATCCTCATTGACAACACTTTTAAGTATGTCTTAGTGATGTATAGTGCTTCACTCAAGAAACCTATTTATGTCATGTAGGTGTAGTAATGTAAACTTGCAATTAATCGTGATTTCATTACTGAATATAGAAATAATGTGCATTCTTCACTCTCCTCTCTTTAGTGCTAACAAAATAGGTGGTGCACATGGACTCAAACTTTCCCTAATCAACCCCTTCACAAACAGTTCAATTTATTTCTTCACCTCCTCATTCTTTTGTGGTGTTAGCCTATATGTTCCATCATTGGGAAAACTAGATATAGTAATCAAACCATCCTATGACTTAAGCTATACATGGGTGGTAAACTATTCAAAATATCATTTAACATGATATCCTCACATTCACCCAATATCTCATTCACATCACACAACATATCCTCTTCTATGCTTTTCACACTATCAACTTGCATAGTCATAGGCATGAGCGCAAAACATACATACTCCTTGATATCTCTTAGGAATCATTTTCTTGTCACCAATAATACCTTCAATTCACTCTCCACCTTTATCCTTCAAAGGATTCAAAGTGTACTTAGCATCCTTCCACAAGGTAAAGGTATTTTCTCTTCCATCATGCAAAGTATTCCTATCAAACTTTCAAGGCCCACCCGATTATACATCACAAACATCTATTAGCATGATATCACACAACACTTTATGTTGGTATGCATGATGTAGGAGCATCCAAGGAGTACGAGTAATCTTGCATCAACCTGTATTGTTTCCTTCTCAATAAGGCTGGATCAGATGGAAAATTTCCAAGTAATACAATCGACATTGGGCTACAATATTATGGTTTAAAGTTGACATTGACCTATTGTATTTCAGTTTACCCCTTTTTCTGAGCCCAATAAACTAGATTATCAGCGTAATAGATAAATTTTGTTGGGACCTTGTTTTGTGTCCCATCGATATACCGATGGCAAAACAAACAATAGTGAATGGTTATGAAGGGCTTCATCGAGCGGGTTGAGGAATTTTGATGGGACGACTTTCGGTGTCCCTTCAACACCTTGATGAACTATCAAGCCACATTGAGGTGACATCTATATTTTGGGGTGACAGGTTGGCAAGTCCCTTCGACAGGGCGATATGACGTATCGAGGCGACATTGATATTTTAGGTGGACATGAGACCACGTCCCTTCGATGGGCCGACAGAGTGGTGATGACAATGAGCTTTCATTTCAGGGAGAATTTCTGGTTTTAGAGAGAAAGGATTTGGTGTTTTGTTGACATGATGATGATGAGAAGGTTGAATGGTGGTGTGGATTGGTTAAAAGCAACAAACGAATAATGAGATGACACTTGGCCCAATACAATTAGTTGTTTTCACATTGTGTTGTGAAACAACACGTTCATTGGACAGATGGATAGAGGCATTGATAACCAAATAACCACCTAGGAATCTTGTTGCTGATTGGACGACATGATGGTACTATGACAAAGAGAATGCTTATGAGATAGGCTGACATGAAGACGGATTAATAACCACCTGGGAATCTCGTTGTTGATTGGACAACATGATGGTACTATGACAAAGAGAATGCTTATAGAGACAAAGATAGATCACCAAAAGGGGGGAGGGTAGACAAAGAGAAGGTGGCAGAGTGGCCTAAAGGGATGAGATTATGAAGCAGAGAGGAGTCGATTACTTGCTAGTGAATGTGGAGCCGAGAGTGAAAGCTCTGATCTACAAATTTGGCAGATGATTATAATGAGAAGCACATGTAATTTTGAATGTTGTAATCTATTTTTTTCCAATTCAGTAATAATAAAATCTCTTTGTTTCTTCCTGTGTATTGGTCATTCTTTCTTGCATTTTGGTTGTGCAATCCTGTGTCATGGTGAAGTGTTCATTTGTAAAGGGGAGTACCCTTCATCAAGTGGTATTAGAGATGAGAGTTGTGATGAGGTATAAATAACCTCATTTTTATGATAAGCTAAATGTCCTTCTTTGTTCTTACCAACCACTTTAGCCATGCCAATTTGTTTATTTTTAGGAGCAATAATTGTCTACTTTTTATAAAATGGTGTATAAATATTTATTTCTCAAATTGATTGGAATTAGCTAACTAATGTTTATATAATGGTATAGAATTTAAGTAATTGTACAAGACTTATGCACGACTGATGAATGGAGTGGACTTCAAGTGGTTGAAGTTAGAGCGCCAAAAGTTTGGGCTCCATAAATTTAGGTGTGCACAGTGGAATGATTTCCTATAAAGCTTTTTGTTAAATTTTATGTTTAAGAATTTATGGCTCCACTCAGAGCCTTTATTATGTTTTAAGTTGCGAACACCAGTTAGTTGGTTAGTTGTAATTATGTTTAAGACTTTTTCAATGGTATTCTCCTCCCATTTGGAAATCAGGACTTTGTAGTAGTATAGTATATATGTGTAACTACCAAAACAAGGATATGTTGTTATGATATATTTTGAATACTGTTCAGCTATGTTATCTCCATTGTTACACTTTTATGATATGAATAAATAAATATTACCAGTCTTATTCTGAGTAATTTGGTTCTAAGTAATGAAAGTGCTAAGAATGGATTACCTTGAAGTTGTGAAAGTTCCACATGTAATCTAAGTTAATCCTAGGAATGCCCGAGAGCTAGCCACTCAAGGGATCTCACAGAATAGATAAGTATTTTTATCAATGTCAATGTTGTTATTTCCATTCTGTGCATGTTACATTTGGATAAACGTTACTTTGTGTTGAGCTATGTCAAGTGTTCCTGTAGGTCGTAGTTTTAAGTTTATGATCATTAAATTCTGTTTACTTGGAAATTTTGGAGCACCCACTCCTGTTGTTAATTACAAGTTGTTAAGTGCACCTTCAATTAGTAGTTGGTCATTAGCAGCTAGTCACCTTTGTTTGAATTTCATAGTTTAACTACAAGTGTCGATTCTTAGATAATTTACATGCTTTCTAGAATAGGAATTTGAACACTTTCTAGCTTCAACAATTTCATGCTTTCTAGTTTAATTTTTGTTTTTATACATTGCAAAAATTCAAAAAATATTACTAAGAGAGATGGCCAAAATATCCCCTATTGCATACAACCTTTAGACACTACCTGATCGACATAATTGACATATTTTAAACTAAAGTGTTAGGACCTTACGACAACCTGTCACTTTTTGGTGCCATTGTCGGGGACACTTCTTTTTTAGTGTTAATAGGAGATTGTTTGGATACCTCTTTTAGGAAAAATATAGTTGCCAGGCTTCTTTTTATGCATGGTTAGGAAACGAGGTTTGCACAAAAGATACGTATCAAAAATCCCCCCAAAAGACGTCCCAACCACAAGCAGGGAGGTAGAAGTCTAAACTGAAGAACTTATTGATGAATTGATCAAGCAGGATCAACCCGAGACCTCTCAACATATCCCTGAGACCTCCCAGTATATCCCTGAGACCTTCTAGCATACCTTTGAAAATCAGCCATTAGAGAAATTTTTTGAAGAAGAAAGCATTCTTGTTGACGTCATGGCTGATAACAACAATGATAACCCTTTCAATGAAAGGAGAAGAAACCATAGAGATGGTGATAATGCAAGAGCATAGACATTTACCTATCCTATTGCTCTCAACGAAGATGATGATACACCCATGAAAAAGATTTCACCATCCATTTTACCAACCTTCAAAGGCTTATCCTCCGAAGACCCTCGCCAGTTCCTTTTTGAGTTTAAAGTTTTGTGTCATATGTATGACTACAAAAATGATAACCAAAAACTGAAACTCTTCCCCTCTACTCTAAAGGACGCTGCGATGCGTTGGTTCATGGGATTAGCTTTAGGGTCGATATCCACCTGGAATGATATGGAGTCTTCCTTTTTGGGAAAATACCAAAGTTACTATAGAGTGAGCAATAGGAAAGAGGAGTTTTTCAAACTGAGGCAAAACGAAGATGAAAGCCTAGAAGATTACCTGGATAGGTTCATCTTCTTATCTAAACTATGTGGCGAAGAAGCCATAAGAATGAAAATTTTGAAGACCATATTTCTCAAAGGACTTGATGAAGATGCGAGGAGAAGTCTAGATTTAATGGGAAAAGGAGATGTGTCCCAACTTGGACTCAATGACATCATTGAGTTATGCCAAAATTTCTCTTGTACTCAAGGAGGTATTCATAAATCTAGTCTTTTTAGAGGTTCCAATGAAATAGGTAAACTGTGTGAGGAAACAAAAAATATCAAAACTAACATTCTTGTTCAACTAAACACCACGTTGGATGGAATACAGTCCAAAACACGTAATCTTGAGACCTTATCCATCTATTGTCCTAGGTGTCGAAACAAATATCTATTAAGAGAATGCCCTTTGGAAAAAGTTAACATTTTCCAAGTTTGTGAAAAGAGTCATGCCAGTTATTAATGTGAGATCCTAAATGCAATCAAAAATTCCAAGAAAAGGACATCTCACACTAAAGAGGAGATCAATATTGTGAGCCAAAGACCTGGAGGGAATTTCTCTTACGACTAGAATTCAAATCCCTCCTAGTGGCCCCAAAATAATTGGAATAATAATCAGTGGTCGACACCTTGGCCTCAAGCACCACCTAATTGGGGACCTTACCCGTGGGCACCACCTGAATGGGTGAAGCAGTCTTGGGGAAACCCCGAATGGCTAAACCAGACTCAACAACAATGGTATCCTCAAAATCCTATGCCTCAATGGAATCAAAATCCAAATCAGTTTTATACTGGGCCAAGGAGGATGCCTAATCCATAGTAGAACCTTTTACCAAATCCTCAAAACTCTCAACAAAACAAGAAAGTCAACCAACCACAACTCCCAGCACAACCTATTCCTAATCCAAAGAATAATCATCAAAATACCCCAGTGTATTCGATAGAACAAGAAAACGTGACTGGACTTAACGTTATCCATTGTAGAAACCTATAGTTGAGATTAGGAAAAATACTCTAGCAACCTACTATAGTTGAGATCCTGGATGAAGTAAATGAAGAATCTGTTGATAGGACTAAGAAACCTTCCATATCTTCAAAGAAAAACCCAGGGAGTAATCAAGACAAGCCTCTTCCACAATCCTCGTCTAGAACTCTTGAGTTACCTCAGGAAGAGGATGGCCAACGTTCAACAGATCTTTTAAAGGAGGATGCCATCTTGAAAAAGAAAACTCAAGTGCCTTTTCCTGAGCATCTCAAAGCAACTACCCTGAAAAACCCTCTGAAAATGTCCTAATCCACTGAAACCACACTAATACAAGAAATTAAGCAACTCCAAATCAAGGTTCCTTTGTTACAAGCGATTAAAGAAATTCCTGAACTAAACCAGCTAATTAAACAGTTGTGCACAAAAACACCAGGAAGGAAACCAAAATAAATTAACACTATGCACGTAAACATATATCTAGATGACCTTTTGGCTAGAGAAACCTCAACCCCAAAATATGATGACCCAAGCAGTCCACTTATAACAATGACAATCAATGAGGTAGCAATACCTAATGCACTTGTGGACTTAGGAGTAGCCATTAATGTCATGATGGTAGATGTTATGGAAAAATTGGGACTCATTGATTTGCATCCCACAACTACCGTATTACAAATGGAAAATCAATCCATCATTGTTCCCAAAGGTGTCATAGAAAATATTCCTATTAAGGTCGACTGTCGGGAATATCCAGTAGACTTTCAAATAATCCAGTCCTTAACACCCAAGGATAGTTATCCGATAATATTAGGTAGACCGTGGTTAGCTATAGTTGCAGCCAAGATTGACTATAGAGTAGGAAGAATGACCATCTCACATGGTCCCAATAGAAAACACTTATTACTGCATCCCCCCACTCAACGTGCTGAATATAACCAAGTTTGGGTTGATGAACTAGATGGTGCCAACAAACAAGAGAATCTAGCCTCACTTGCTATGGTAGTAATTAAACAACATGGTGAAGAGTTGGAAGATGAACTGGAAAACAATCTGCAAAATCTTACTGTAGACTCAAGTGATAAAGAAATTTTAGAAGTGGAAGAGATTTTATTGCATCCAATCAACATTGATCACACCAAATTTGATTAAACCAAATTCACAGGGTTACCTTGTCCCCTAGCTAATATCATTATGAAAATGGAACACTTCTTTGAAGATATTGCCAGACTCCACAGAACTATACCACATAGTTTTCCTCTCAACACCTTAACTAGAGAAATTCATATTGCCACCTCCAACTATCCAAGAGTCAAAACCCTCATGTTACTACCAGGAAAAACTTTAAATATCAACAGTTGGTTGACAAAGTCAGAAGAACTCAAATTGTTTGATGTTTTGGTAAATAGATCTAGAGATTTTGTTTGGGATTATATAGACATGAGAGGAATACACTCAAGTGTTTATACCCATCACATCTATACTGAAGATGTTGGACTTGTTCGTCAACCACAACGAAGACTCAACCCTGCTCTCAAAGACATCATTAAAACAGAAATTGAGAAACTCTTGCAATAAGGATTCATCTATCCCATCTCTAACAACAAATGGGTTTCACCTCTAGTAGTTGTCCCAAAGAAAAATGGGAAGTGGAGAATGTGTGTTGATTATAGGGAGCTTAACAAAGCTACCCATAGAAATTACTTCCCTTTACCTTTCATAGACTAAGTTTTGGATAATTTAGCTGGAAGGAAGTATTTTTCATTCCTAGACGGATTTATTGGATATAACAAAATACAAGTGGTAGCATAAGACTAGGATAAAACAACTTTTATTTTCCCATGGAGAACATTTGCATATTGCATCCTTCCCTTCGGGCTATACAACGCTCCTGCAACATTTCAGAGAGCTATTTTGGCCATATTCACTGAGCTAGTGAATGATGTGGAAGTCTACATGGACGACTTCACTATGTATGGTTCCACTTTTTATGAAGGACTTCAAAATTTGGACAAGGTATTGAAGTGATGTGAGGACCATATGCTATCCCTGAATCACAAAAAATTTCTAAAAATGGTGGAACAAGGGATAGTCTTGGGACAACACATTTCATCTCAAGCGATAAAAGTGGATTCTAAGAAAATTGAGTTAATAAAACAACTAGAGAGTCCGAAGAAACAAACTGGCATTAGAAGTTTCTTAGGACATGTTGGATACTATTGAAGATTCATAGAAAATTTCAGCAAGATTGCAGCCCCCATGTTTTCCCTTCTCCAAAAGAATATAGATTTTTCCTGGATGACAGAATGTCAAACATCATTTGAGATCATTAAGGAGAAACTCATCTCTGCTCCTGTCCTACACAGACCTAATTGGAACCTTCCATTCCATATTTATGCAAATGCTTCTGATGATGCTATTGGAGTAGTTTTAGGTCAAGAAGATGAGAATGGAGGAAAGTATGCCATCTATTTTATTAGTAAGAATTTGACTCCCACTGAACATAATTACACTACTATGGAGAAATAATTCTTAGCTGTGGTGCATGCAATCAAGAAATTTCAACATTATATCACAGAGTATAAAGTAACTGTGTGCACAAACCATTCAACTATCAAGTACCTAATGAACAAAACTATAGTGAATGGAAGAATAATCAGGTGGCTATTGCTTCTACAAGAATTCAATGTGACCATCATTAATAAACCTGGGAAAGCCAACGTAGTCACATATTTCTTATCCTGAATTAAACAAGACAATGGAGATTGTGCTCCTGTGCCAAATGAATTCCCAAATGAAAATTTATTTTCCATCTCCATTAAAACCCCTTGGTTTGTTGGCATTTCCAACTATCTGGCCACTTCGGAGTTTCCACCAACCTTTACGACAAAAAAAAAGGAAACGCCTTATTCGAGAAAGTGCTCAATTCAAATGGATTAATGGAATGATATTTCGATGTGGCCCTGATATGGTTTTACGACGTTGTGTTAGATCAGATGAAACATACACCATCCTTAGAGCCTGCCATAATGACCCCTCTGAAGGCCATTACTTCGCTAAGAGGACATCCCATAAAATATTAGGTATAGGATATTACTAGCCCTCTATACATAAAGGTGTGAAAAACTATGTTCGTCGTTGTGATAAATGCCAACGAGTAGGAAGACCCACTACATCCAATGAAATGCCTCTGCAACCATAGGTAGTTTTTGAACCATTTGAAAAGTGGGGATTGGATTTTATCGTTCCTATAGACCCTCCTTCACAAGGAAAAGAATATATTTTAGTATGTACTGACTATCTGACTAAGTGGGTGGAAATCCAAGCCCTAAGAGTCGTTAGGGAAGAACTGTGCCATAGAAAAAAGTACCCTTTGCTTGACATGGGAATAATCCATGATAAATGGACTTAATGAGGCCTTGATTCAAGTGTTGTGAGGCATTTTATGCATCCGCGCTAGATCTTGGACCCTTGTAAATTGAATTACATGCTTTTAATGATGTCTTGTAAAGGTGTTGTAAAGTGTTGTAAGATGATTTCACGCTTTTCTAGAATTAATGAACCTATTTATCCTTAATTCAACATTATTAAATGTGTTTAATAACATTATTACATCAATCTAGAAGGTTTCTAAAATAAAATTAATGTTAAATTAGTGTTGTAATATGTCTTGCACATTCACATTGATTTTTGTGCCTTCCTAGGCTATGTGGACCTCATTTTAGTGTTGTAAAGTGTACTTAATCACAATTGCACATTGAATTTTGTGTCCTAATCCCTATTATAAATGTGTTTAATAACATTATTACATCAATCTAGAAGGTTTCTAAAATAAAATTAATGTTAAATTAGTGTTGTAATATGTCTTGCACATTCACATTGATTTTTGTGCCTTCCTAGGCTATGTGGACCTCATTTTAGTGTTGTAAAGTGTACTTAATCACAATTGCACATTGAATTTTGTGTCCTAATCCCTATTAGAGTGCATCCTGAGGCTTAAATTGATCAAACACCTGACAAGGTTGCATTTTAGACCTTATTTACTTATTCCTTGGCATCTGAGCTGTCAAAATAGCCCCTATGGGACCCATTCGTCATGTATGGTGAATCAATCCCATCCAGGTGGGACCCATTCACCATGTGTGGCGAATGAGTCCCATTTGGCCCAATTTTGACCTTTGAGAAGGAAAAAAAGTGAAATTTGAGTTTAATTTTGCTTCATGTCGGCCTATGATGAGGTATTAACGGGTTACTAAGGCACATGTGTGTATAAATATGTTTTTTTCTCCTCATTTCACATCTCTTATCCATCTCTTATCTCTCATCATTCATTCATCCATAAATCTTTCATCTCAAGTCAAGCAACTTAGGGTTTTATCATTGCAAGATATCAAGAAAGCTTCTAAAGACATTCAAGGGTTGAATCTTCATGTTTTGCTGCAAACTTTCAAGATCAATCAACATTATGGCAAGGTAATATATTCCATTATTGCATGTTTCATTCCTTTCTTTAATCATTTTGGTTTAATTACCTAAACGAGGTTTGACCAAGGCAAACCCCCATGCCCTAACAATCAACATTTCTTCTTTTCTTCTTGTATATTTGCAGATTTAGGTCCTTTGGAAGCTTGGAAACCATTGAATATCAAGTTTCAAGGTTGTTAAAGTCCTCTCTTCATTCAACAAGTCAAAGAATCAACAAAAAGTCACTTTCAAACCCGAATCCGACAATTTCAGAAGCGAACACCTGTAGGAAGCAAAAGTATAGATCTAGCTACACATAATCAACTCCTAAATTTGTTGATTCCTATAGGTGAAATAATTCACCACCCATGGTGAATGAGTCCCACCTGTAGGCCTGAAAAGTGATTTTGTCAGAATTCAACTCCCGATAGTCAGAAACCTGTTTCTGAAACTTTTCATCAAAAGCAGGACTAATTCACCATCTGTGGCGAATCAGTCCTAGTGGCCATTAACAATGACTTTTGGAACACTCCAGAACTTTCCAGCAACAATAATCTACCTCCAGGTGCACTTTGTTCAGTTTCATCAATTTATGTTTTCATTTGTTTAGGTTTCTAGTTCATATTTGCAATCAACATTGTGTTTTTCAACATCTTGTATTAGATTAGTTTACATTCATTTATTTTCATTTGTAATCATTCAAACACATCCACACACACTTCACATCAATATCCCATCCATCCATCCTTACATTAATTTTGATTGAAACATTGTGCATTTTTGTCCATCTTTCCCCTTTTAGGTGAAAAATCCTAAGAGAGCAAGGAAGGATTTGGGTACCGAAATCCTTTGTTACAAGAAAAAGTTGCTAACTTCCTGTATAACAAGATTTTTCTCAGATTTGGAGCCCCTAGAACAATTGTCATGGATCAAGGACCCCAATTTATGTCTAAAGTTTTGCTAGCCTTTACTGATCATTTCTAGGTAAGCCATAGAAATTCGTCACCCTATCATCCACAAGGAAATGGTCAAGCAGAATTCACTAACAGGGAACTTGAGAATATTTTAACAAAAATAGTTTCATCAGGGAGAAGGGACTAGGCCAAAAAATTACCTAAAGCTGTTTGGACCTATTATACAACCTGGAAATCAACCACCGGTTTCACTCCTTATGAGTTAGTTTTTGGGAAGAAACCTCTTCTACCTATTGAATTTGAACTTCAAACTATTAGAACAACAATGGAGTTAGGCTTAGATGTCAAACGAGCCCAGATTGAAAGAGTTCTACAACTCAGTGAACTAGATGAACTCCGTTTAGAATTTGTCCACCAAATTAAGCTAATTCAACAACAATGAAAAGCTAGGCATGATAAACATATAAAGGAAAGAGAGTTCCACAATGGGGATTGTGCACTGTTATTTGATTCCTGATATAAAGATCCCCAAGGAAAACTAAAGACTGATTGGTTGGGTCTATATGAAATTTATGAGGTATTTCCAAATGGAGTAGTGCAATTCAAACCTATTGATGGTGACACTCGAACTCTCTTAGTTAACGGTCATCAATTACGAATCTACCACAAACCTGTCAACAAAGAGGAGCTTACGAGAATGGTGGGAATGCAAGGAGAAACATAATGCGTAGCAGAGCCAATGTAATTTTGAATTAAAAATAATAGATTCTAAGTAAAAAAGTGAAAAAAAAAGAAAAAAAATATTGCATGTGTATATATTTATAATCACTTCAGGGCATTTTTATTGTGTTTTTGATCTTTTGGACTTGGCTAAATTTTGTTTCTGCCTTGCAGGACTTTATTTTAATCGAATACAAATTTCAGCGCATCTTGCAACGATGCTCCAAAACTTGTTCGTTTGATTGGTGCCATTCCCTAGTTTGTTGCTGCTTTCGGCTGCATCTTTCAGTGATGCTCCAAAATTTTGCTTCTTCCTTCTGATGGAATCTTTCGACGATGCTTTAGAACCTTATTGTTGCATGTCGACTGCATCTTTCAATGATGCTCCAAAATTTTGCTTCTTCCTTCTTGCAACATCTTTCAGTGATGCTCTGGAACCTTGTTGTTCCATTCCAGTTGCATCTTCCAGTGATGCTTTGGAACTTCACTTCTTCCTTCCAACGGTATCTTTCAACGATGCTCCCGAATTTTGCATCTTTCTTTTAGCTGCATCTTTCAACAATGCTCCAGAATTTTCCTCCTCCACTTCGACTGTATCTCCCGAAAATGCTCCAAAATTATGTTCTTTTTTCTCGGCCGCATCTTCTAGTGATTCTTCAAATTTTTATAAATTCCCTTCCTCTGTAAATGCTCTGAAAATTCTGATGACATACCCATGATTATCATTAAATTTTTCCATCACTTTTGAAATTCACACCCTACACTACCATCTCTTACCATAATAAATCAAAATTATTGTGACCACTTATAATAATTGGAACACTTATTCGCCATCCCATCTCCATCCATAATAAATTCATTACAACCCTTCACCATCCCATCCAATGATGATATTACGTCAACATAGGTAAAGGGACTTTCAAATCAATAATGAGACATGAGGTATGTACATCTTTTATTTTAAGTAGGTAAATTATTGTGAATAAAAATCAATCAATTGGCACGTTCCACCTTCCTTTCCAAATTTAGAAAATTGTGTGGATTGTCCCTTCACTGGAGACATGGCAGTTCATGTACTCTATCCCATGCAAAATAATGATTTAAATATAGCGAAGCCAAATGCAACAATTAATTTGTGTCCCATCAACAGTGTCAAAGTACAAGTGGTTGAAAGGTTGCATTTTCTTTAATCTACATAATACTCTTAAACAATTTTTCACCTTTAGAGTACCACAGAATTCAGCAGAGACTTAGTAGAATTGCAAGTAAGATACATAATGGGTGGGGATAAGTGCAAATCAGAACCAACTTCCCTAGATAAATTGTTGGAATTGAGTAATATTTTTGAGCTATTTTAGAAGATAGGTTGGCTTGAGTTCATGAAGAAATTTGAGGGGCATAACACACAACTGGTCAAAGAATTTTTGGAAAAATTCTTGGATGGGGAAACAATGATGCGTGGTAAGAAGTTTAAGGTAAGCCATCAAATCATTTCTCATTTGTCTAGTATTAAAAATGAGGGTGTGAATTTAATAGAAACTACAAACATTTCTTATCAAAGAATGATAGAAATCTTCAGAAGGGAGGGAGAACCTCATCCTCTGCTATTTGTAAATACCTGTGGGAAAAATAAGGGGTTTTAGAGAATTTCTATTGCAGAGCCGTGGAGAATGGTGGTTGTTTGGATTATCAAATACTTTACATGTGAGGGGAAATGTTCCATCATAGTTGGTCCCCCCTTTCAGTTACCCACTCACCTGCGCTATGGCGCTGGAAACCCCAAATTAAGGGTTAACCTTCCCTCCTTCCTTAGTGATTCCATTGTTAGCATGATAGAGAAGTTTAAAATTAGTTCAGGCCCATTGAAACATCATGGTCTCATTTAGTTAATCTACAAGTATCATTTCCTGAAGAAAAGAAAAACAAAGGAAAAATGGTAAAGATTTCTTCAAAATTTTGAAAACCCTGACCCCCCAAGACATTTGGAGGAAGGTGAGTCATTTGGACTAGCAGCTCAAAATTTGAATGAACCTTCCCTTGTGCCTCAAGATGCCCTGAAGCCTCAAAATCCCAGCAGATCTCCTAATGACTAAGCGCCAAAAAATCCATCAAACCTCTCCGACCCTGAGGAGAGACCGAAACCACAAAATATACCAGAGACCCCAGAGAAGTCAGAAAATGTGGACTTAGTGAATTCTAAAGATGAGAATACTCATCCCAATAAAAAGGAAAAGAGGCCCAAAATAAAATTGTAAAGACCTCCCCCTTTAAGGAGAAGCAAACAATTGGCCAATGAAATCGGTTGTGTTGCAGCTTGTGATCAGCTACATATTCCTAAAAAGAAAAGACAAGATAGGAAACCTCATTACACTGTAGCCTAGTCATATGAGAATGTGGTCCATCCGTGTGAAAATATAACCCAGTTAGCCCTTGAATCTGAAAAGGAGGATGTCCTACTTAAGATAAGACAAATAGAGATAGGGGAACAAATGCCAAACTACATGCTTATTGAGGATAAGTCTATCGAACAATTGTCTCCCTTGGTTGCCAATGAAATAGAACAAGGTTCACTAGAGGAAAATAATGAAGAAAATGTGATTGGTAATGATGCAAAAATTCCTATTTTTCTCTTTCCACTAATGTAGAAGTTGAAAGATTTGATCATATAGAAATAGAATTAGAAGAATTGAGGCATAAATTGTTCAGTTAAAATTTAGACTGCGGAAAAATGAGGAGTAGATGAATAAGCAACAACAAGAAATTAGCACACAAACTAAACTTTTGAGGGAAAAAGATCAAGAAATCACAACTTTAAGGGCTCAAATAGAACAAAAGGATAAACTATTGAAGAGTTGCAGTCTCAGGTGCAACAAATTGATGAGAAAGATAAGGAGTTTTTGGCTAGTTTATCTGAAAAAGATAAACAAATTAAGAGTTTAACTAATAATATAGTACAATCACTCAAAGCCTTTGCAAAGGAACAAGAAAAACAAAAAATTGAACTCAATGCGGCCTTGAGTAGAACTGTTGAGCTAGAAAAGGATTTGCAAAAAATCAATGTGGAACCAATGATGAATCAAAAGAAGTGCAAACTGAGCTGACTAAAATGGAATGGTTTCAAATTCACATTCCCCCATTGTTGGCTAAGTGGATGGAAAGATGCTATTTCTTGAGACAAGCAGGGGCAAAAAAAATGCTAAACTTAAGCAAAAAAAATTATTATTGAAAGAAGATTATGATAAACTCTACTAGGATAAAACTGATGCATGTCAGATTGGAGAATTATTACTAGCCTGTAGAAAACCATCCCAGTTATATTACATGTTTTTAAATGAATAGTTGTTGAGATGGAAGCTTTTAAGGATTTCTTGTGATTTACCCCATGACCCAGATGATAAACAGTTCTTAGAAGCATTCAAAGAGGCAGCCCCTATTCAACAAAATTTGTTGTGTGAATTTTTCATACATAATCTATTTTTGGAAAAATACACTGATTTCTTTATCAACCTTTTTGTTGGGGAGGTACAACTTAGAGACTTCATGTTTAATATTCAAAATCAAATCCATTGGCAAGATAGAACCAAAGAATATTTATAACCAGAGAGAATTTTGGGACTTCAAATGAGATATCCCAACTGAAAGCCCTTTTCCTTCAAATCCCAATTCTAAGGGATTAAAAGCTATGAAGTTATAAGGAACAGATATGATGAGAATCTTTGAATTTTCTTTGAAAATTTCAAAGTTCATGGGCCGCAATTAATAGAAAGGGCATGGAGTGCCTGTGAGGAGTAGTACACTTCCCTGCCCATGTATATCAAAAGGAGGGAGATGATCTCCCCCACCAATCTAAGGTGGTCCTACAAAAGGGCTAAGGCATTAACAAAATAATTACGACAACTCAAAAACAAGTGGATAGGGATGCAGTACATACCTCCATTGCTTCTTCAACCACCCCATGTAGTTTTTGTCACTATAGAGCAAAGTCCTAGGGACTTATATACATGTCAAATGAGGGTTAAATTCAAGAAAGGTTTCCTTAAAAATCCTGATCATTTGGATGAAGAGGCGAAGGACATATATGATCTTGATTCCAAGTATGATGAACTGAATAGGAAAATGGATGCAGAGAGGCAGAGGAATCATTAGAGAGCAGGAGGACCTGCTCAGGCTTAGGAAGGGGAGGGTGATGAGGTATAAACAACCTCATTTTTATGATAAGCTAAATACCCTTCTTTGTTCTTACCAACCACTTTAGCCATGCCAATTTGTTTATTTTTAGGAGCAATAATTGTCTACTTTTTATAAAATGATGTATAAATCTTTATTTCTCAAATTTGGAGTTAGCTAACTAATGTTGATATAATGGTATAGAATTTAAGTAATTGTACAAGACTTATGCATGACTAATGAATGGAGTGGACTTCAAGTGGTTGAAGTTAGAGCACCGGAAGTTTGGGCGCCATAAATTTAGGCGTGCATAGTGGAACGATTTCCTTTAAAGCTTTCTGTTAATTTTATGTTTAAGACTTTATGGCTCCACTCAATGCCTTTATTATGTTTTAAGTCAAACATTTGTTAGTTGGTTAGTTGTAATTATGTTTAAGATTTTTTCAATGGTATTCTCCCACCATTTGGAAATTAGGATTTTGTAGTAGTACAATGTATATGTGTAACTACCAAAACAAGGATATGTTGTTATGATATATTTTGAATACTATTCAACTATGTTATATGCGTTGTTACACTTTTATGATATGAATAAATAAATATTACCAGTCTTATTCTGAGTAATTTGGTTATGAGTAATGAAAGTGCTAAGAATGTATTACCTTGAAGTTGTGAAAGTTCCACGTGTAATTTGAGTTAATCATAGGAATGCCCAAGGGCTAGCCACTTGAGGGATCTCATAGAATAGATAAGTATTTTTATTGTCAATGTTGTTATTTCCATTATGTGCATGTTACATTTAGATAAACGTTACTTTGTGTTGAGCTCTATCAAGTGTTCCTACAGGTTGGTTTTAAGTCTATGATCATTAAATTTTGTTTACTTAGAAATTTCAAAGCACCCACTCCTATTGTTAATTACAAGTTGTTAAGTGTACCTTCAATTAGTAGTTAGTCGTTATCAGTTATTCACCTTTTTCTGAATTTCATAGCTTAAATGCAAGTTTTGATTCTTAGATAATTTACATGCTTTATAGAATAATAATTTGAATGCTTTCTAGCTTCAACAATTTTGTTCTTTCTAGTTTAATTTCTATTTTTATACATTTCAAAAATTCAAAAAATCTTACTAAGAGAGATGGCCAAAATATCCCCTATTGCATACAACCTTTGGACACTACCTGGTTGACATAACTGACATATTTTTAACTAAAGTGTTAGAACCTTACGACAACCTGTCAAGTTTTCCCCTTCATCAGTGGCATCAGAGCTAAGAGTTTCCCCTTCATCAATGCACCTATCAGAAATTTGACCATACATTATTCATTCACTAGAAATTGATGTCCCTTCAAAAATCAAGATAACCTGTATGGATTTGGATGCTCAATCCCCTTCAAACCAAGTTTATCTATCATCTCACTATTGAAACATAGAAAAAGTAAAACCATAAGATTTAGACACTTTTTCAAATTGTGTTTCATTAGAGATATGAGGTAGCGGGGGTTTGATGAATTTGGACAAGATATAAGACTAACTTACAACTTGGAAGGTGAGTCAACCTAACCTTGACCAAATCTAAAATGAACTTAAGGATGAAATGCAATGATTCAATTGACCTAATGATGCATATTATTAGCCTAATGCAAATACAATAGATTTGAGATATCAAAGAGAAATTCGGACTTCAAAAATGAACTGAGCATGACTCTATGCACTTGTGGTATAAATTTGAGCTTGATTTTTAGGGGAATTTCCTCCGAAGGTGCCAATATCCTTGTTGACCAATTTCAAATATGTTTTTGCAATCGTCTAGTGTCGGATCAGAGCTTTTGTTTTCTACTTGCAAATTTGTTGGATCACTCTTGGATATTTTTGTAAATGAATTTTTGTGAGTTGTCAAGGTGCAGGGTTTCAATTGCAACAATGTATAATTGATCTTCAAACTTTCTCCAATCCTCTTTAGACTTGAAACCTACACATTCAAAGAGAGAAGAAAGGTTGTTCCATTTAGGGGCTTACCTTAGTCAAACCCTATGTTAGTGTTTCCACTTCCACAATGGGAATGACAATGCCAATGATAAAAGGATAAATGATAAATAGGAATGATGAATCCACAAAGTGCTACAACTCACCACCCTAGTTTCCTTGAAGGACTGAAGTCATACACATCTCCTTAAGGCTTGGATCTTTCTTGCTTGAATTTCTTGAAGACCTACAAGGGTTAGATCTCACAAATAACATAAACATGAACATACACTCACATACACATTGACATGATGTTTGGATCTTCAATTGTTGCAATAAATCCTTGAATAGTTGCTCTTGACTTGCTTGATAATTCTCTTGATAATAATTTCTCCAATAATGGCTTGTTCTTTCTAAATTTCTTCACGTCACTTTCAAATGATGCAATAACTAGCTATTTATATACAATAATTCTAATTTCCTGACAATTAAATCCAAATGGTCGACTTTAGATATTTGAATTTCAAATAATAAAATGTTAAAATTGACATATTTGAATTTGAAGCCAAAATAGGGGGACATAGGTGCCCTAAGCGCCAGTGTCCCTGGCCTATTTTTCAAAATTAAAGGAGTCGGAGGCAAAGCATTGAATGCAAGCATTTGTTTTGTGCTTGCAATTTATCGGTAATTATTTAAAATGGGCCACTAAATTCATGATTTAGGAAATTAAGTGTTCAATTAGATAAGGGGAAGCCAAACATAGTGTGAAATTGTCAAGGGTGAAAATTTACGACACTAAATTTGGCCCCACTTTAGTGAGAGTATGAACTTATGCTTAGACTCACACTAAAGTAGAAAATATGTTAAGAGGGGTTTGATTGTCCAAATATTGAAGAGATAAGATGACAATGAATCTAGGGGGAGTGCACAAGCCCCCAGGATTCAAGATCCCATGAAAAACCAACATAAGCACAAAGGAACACACACATATGTATGTAATGCAACAAGAAAACATACACAAACATACATGTTGAAACACATAGCATACATGATAAAAACACATGACATGATATAACATACATGAAAGACACAACAAAACACAAGGTTAGTGCTAAAGAGATTCAAGTTGGTAAGGCAAAGAGACCTCAATCTTAAATTTGTCTCAAATACCAAACATTGTCCATTGAATGTGCTATCAAAATAAAATGATTCTCTCACAAGGATTCAAAATCATTCATGAGCCACATGGATCCATTGGCTAGCAAGCTATGTTATGTTAGGTGCCGATGCAATATGATGGGTTCCACAAGGCTAGCAAGTTGTGCTATGCTAGACACTCAAGAAACACATAGCTCTATTGTCAAGCAAGTTACGTTATGCTCGGTAGCCATGTTAAAAGAGGTACTCAAGTTCACAACCCAACAAGATCTGTTATGCTAAATCCATGAACTATCTTGCCAAAACCTCACCTAAGAAGGTGCATAAACTCGCCTAGAGGAAGGCACATAAACTCACCTACAAAGGCACATAAATGAAAAACTTTCCTACGAAGGCACATAACTACAAACTCACCTACAAAGGTGCATAAATGACAAATTCACCTATGAAGGTGCATAAATTCACCTACAAAGGCACATAAGATAAGGTCAAAACCTCAAGGGGTGTTATACACAACACCACCACAAAAGGTGATCTATAAAATGACAAAGGGGAATTTCTCAATACATAGAGGGTCACACCTTAGGGAATATCACACATGATATCACCACCGAGAGAGGAAAAATCATGGAATAAAAATATCACACTTTAGGGAATACTAGCCATAGTATTGCTATCAAAGGGAACATCATATGGCAAGAAAAGTCACACACTTAGAAGATATCAAGCCCAATAATACCACAAAGGAGACACAACATATATTGAGAAGGCCACACTTCTATTGATAAGGTCACAACTTCTAGGAGATGTATACTATCATCACTAAAAAGGGACCATTTCTCATGTATATAATAAGCGGGGGACTATATACCCCCCTTAAAATGTCAACATACTTGTTATGTTGGTATTTTAAAGAGAAAATAATGCATACCTTCAAAACTAATTACTCTTGCCCCCCAAGTGTAAGGACAAGAACAACCACACAAGAGACTATCATGTTGCTACCATAGAAAATATGGTTATTTAGTGTAGAAAACTGTTTACCTTAACAATTTCACATTATGTTTTTCCCCCTAATTTATTGGACTTAATTAAGCTTCTAATTTTCCAAATTATGCATTCCAAAGCCTAATTTTTACCATTTTCTGAAGAAGGGATAAGCATTAGATAAATGCACTCAATCATTAAATTTTCCTCAACTTTAAGTGTCCTAGAAATTTGGGTTAGGACTCAATCACCCATGGGAAACTAAGTCCCCTTTCTTAGCCAGGACCCAAATTTAATATGTTGGCGATATTTTAACATCCAAAATTTAAATTGCAAATGTCGTCTTTTGAGATCTATTTTTTGGGAAATTGGATAAAATTCCTATAAATACCTAGTATTTTCATCATTTGAGACTAGACAAGAAGAACTATAGTTGAGGAGAAAATAAATTGTCAAGATCAAGTCAAGAGCAACATTTCAAAGTATTATTGCAGCAATTCAAGATCCAAGTATCATTCCAAAGTGTTTGTGAGTTTATATTATCATGGTTTTGTGAAGGCTAACCCTTGTTGTAGGTATTCAAAGCATTCAAGCATTCAAGAAAAAGAAAGATTCAAATCCTTGAGGTGATCTGTATGTCTTCAATCCTCAAGGAAGCAATTGAAGGGTGGTGAATTGCAACACATTGTGATTTCATTGTTCCTTTCTTTCAATTATCATTTATCCATTGACATTTTCCATTGTGGAAGTGGGAAAAATAACTTGGGGTTTGACTGAGTTAAGCACCTATATTATACAAAATTTTCCCTCTTTTTGATGTGCAGGTTATAGGTTTGAAAAGGATTGAAGAGATCTTGAAGGAAAATTCTCCATTGTTGCATTTGTTATCATCAACTTTGTCAAACCATGAAAACTCACCTATAAAATTCATTGACCACATTCCAATAGGTTTGCAACTAGAAAATAGAAGATGAGATCCAGCCCCAAAAGATCTTAAAAGTTGATTAGAAAATCCCTACAAAGACCCATTCGCCCTTGGGCGACCCAGTTCTTGTAGGCACAACAAAACCAATTTCTCTAGGTAGTTTCTAGATATGTCAGAACTTGACTATTTTTGTTTATCAATTGTCAAGATCTTACATTTTTCATATTAGGGTATATAGGATCATGAGGTTAATCATTGCAAAATATTTCCAATCCATTCCAACCCTCAATTTATGGATCCAAGTCTGATTGCCTGACCTTCAAGGTTGTAAGTCAATCATTTCACCTTGTGATCTACATCCTAATGAAACTTGGAAAAAGACCCCTTGCATCCTAGGTTCTTTGCATTTGAGGACCTGGGATCCTTTTTCTTATGTTTCATTTTGGTGATCCAACTTGTTAACATTATATACCTTCTAAAAATTCACCCTAGATCTAAGTTTTGCATCTTTCATTTAGGGTTTCATCTTTACATCATAAAAAGTCATAAAAATACCAAAAAAAAAAAAATTACATTACATCATAAGTTGCATTAGGGTTTGTTTCAATCATCTTTAGATCTGATTTACATTCATTAGGTGATTAAATTTTTAAATTGTTCATTGCATTTAAATTGCATCTTTCATTTAAGCCTAAAAAAGTGAAAAATTGCATTATTTTGTTTCAAGTTTGCATCAAATCATCATTTTCAGAATTTTGCATCTTAGACTTAGTCAATTGTTGCATGATTAAGATCTAAAAATCACATTTAAAATTTTCCTTTATTATTGCATACTTACATCGGAATCACATTGTCATAAATTGAAGCAATTTTGGAAAAACAGTCATTGTCAAACCTATTTACAGATAGGAACAACCTTAAACACCAACTTAGATATTTCATTTTTCATTTTTCAAAACCATGAACAAGAAATTAAACACCCTTGGGCGACCCTGTCCTTATACAGGTGCAATAACAAACCTTTTCATACATTTTTGTCTTTGTTTTCTCAGTTTGATTGTGCCTACAAATCCTAGAATTGGAATTCATAATTGTATATTTTTAGGCATCTTTCATATAGTTCAAAAAGTGAAAAAAATTGCATCATTTTATTTCAAAGTTGCTTCAAAATCAACATTTTTAGGCTGTGGCATCTTAGAATCAGTCATTTATTGCATTTCAGATCTAAAATTTCCATTCAAAACTTGTCAAAAAAATTCAACTTTGTTGTACACTTGCATTTTGAAATTGAGAAAAAACTACGAAAATGTCGTTTGTTTAACTTGTTTGCAACTAGAGAAAGAAACATAAAACTTTAGTTTTTTAGTTTTTTGAACCTTACTCAAGGACTCAAATGCCCTTTGGGTGACCCTGTTCTTATATAGGTGTCTCAAATAATTTTTTCCACAAGTTTTTGTCTCTACATTATCACTCTATTTCTGCTTGCAATTGTCTGATTTGAAATTCTGGAAAAATGTTATGGCATGTACAAGAAACGTGTCATTTTGCTTGATTTGTTACAAATTTGGGAAAAAATTGTTACATTTCAATATTGAAAATCATCAGATTTGAGCAAGAGGATGAACTCGTTGATACGTTTCTTTGAAAAGATAGTAAGATGTGTTGCTTAGATAAAGACAATAAGGACCATAGATCCCACCTCGTTATAAAATCATCAACAAGAGATAAAATCCATTGAAATTATGAACACACAAGTGACTATTAGGTCTCCTTTGATTATTGGTCCTCTAATCATTGGACCTCCTAAGTCACCTCTCATTATAGGACCTCGTAAACGTCATGGCCATATCCTAAACTTTGCAAGACAACTTACTAGTAATCATGTGTCGCAACAACCAAGTTATCACACTATAGCTCACACATAATATTAGGAACAATAAACAACCAAATAAAACTCCAACTTCCATTCCATTGTATTTCCCAACCACACCTGATATTCCACAATGTAGTGATAAAGGATTTGATATTGTTGAGAAACTTTGTAACCCTCCTACTAAGATATCCTTGTGGGATTTGATTCAAACATCATATGCTTACCGTGACATGCTTCAAAAGGCCTTGCAAAATGTTGTTATTCCTCCTAGTGCGAAATGAAATGATCTGGAAACTTTGATTGAGAATATGAATCAACCTAATTTGGGCATTGTCTTTCACCAAAGTGAGTTACCTCCTCTGGAAACAGAAAAACAAAATGGTGCTTTGATGATATTGGTTGTTATTAACAAAGTTGGGATTAGGAATACACTTGTTGATAATGGTTAAGGGCTTAATGTTTGTAGTGTAAATATTTTGGATAAAATTGGAGTGGACAAGACTAAAATCCAACCAGCTGATTTGTCTATTTGTGGTTTTGATAATATGGGAAAACAACCGCTTGGTGTGATAACATTACCTATCAAAGTTAGATACGTTACTTAATAGAATCCTATCCATGTCATGCCCAAGGATATTTCATATAATCTTCTCTTGGGTAGACCATGGATTCATGAAACAAATGCAGTTCCTTAACACTATACAGTATGTTGAAATACACTTACAAAAATAAGGTTTACATGATAAAAGTTGGCCCTAAATCTAAATAGTGTTTTCAAACTAATCCTCTAGCACATTGACACCAACTAAAAAAGTGGAACCTTTACAAGTTGAGGATAAATATGAGTGTCTTTCAAATATGACAAAGTTGTTGGATGATGTTGGGAGCTCATTCAATTTCACACCTACATCCATGGGGGAATGCGAGAATACAAAAAATTTAGGAAAAGAGAAAGAAGATAAGGTGGTATCAACACAATCTAGCACTGAAACATCCAAGACACAAGATTTCACAACTTATATTAGTAAGGAAAACGTGGATTACACATCTACCTATGATGAAAGTGACTACGAAAAACCACCTTCCTTGAAAGAAATGTAAAAAGTTTACAAAATAGGGTACCAATTATTGAAACAATTTGGCTATAATGGAAAAGGATTTGGAGTGAAATAACAAGGTATACATGTCCCCATAGATCCTACCACACAAGAAAGAACAAGAGGTCTTCGTTATTGTCCTTCAAAAGAAATGAAAGCATCAAAGCAACCTTTGATTAATATCAATGCCATCATGCAAGATTCTTCTAAGATAACTTTGGCCTTGGCACATCCTGAACTAATAGACAATACATGTTGGAAAATATCATTGGATATGTTTCAAAATGATGAGTCCCTAGGAGAATTTTTGGATATGAATGATACTCCACCTACTCATCATCATCAATAGCATTAGTTGTTGCTCCTTTCCATGTGGTAGTTGTAGTATCATAAGATATTCACTACCATGCATAGGGGTATAAACTTGGCTTTATGCAATCATATTTAACTTCACAAGGAGCAACATATCATCATCTAGGATCATCTTTGTCTCTACACTTGGGGGGAAAGGGGATAGGTAGCCTTGTCCTAGGTTTATTCCTTCTTGGGATCCCTTTTTATCTCCTTAAAATGTTAGTGTAGCAAGTACACTAACATTTTAAGGGGGGGAATATAGTCCCTCACTCATTGTTTCCATAGGAAATGGTCCCTTCTTAGTGATGATAGTATACATCTCCTAGGAAGCATGACCTTATTAACCAAAGTGTGGCCTTCTTAATTCATGTGATGTGTCTCCTTTGTGGTGATATTGGACTTGATGTCCTATAAGAGTGTGACTTTTCTTGGCATAAGACATTCTCCTTGGTGGTAACGCTATGGTTAGTGTTCCCTAGGGTGTGATTATCTATTCTTCAACTAGTCCTCTCTTGGTGGTGATGTCATGTGTGATTTTCCCTAAGGTGTGATCTTCATGTGTTAAACAAAACCCTTTGATTGTTACCTTTTGTGTGGTGATATTATTACAACATCCCTTAAGGTTTTGAGCCTTATCATATTTATCCCTAGAGACATTAAAAAAAAATTATTTCATCGAACCTAGCATAATACAACTTGCTATCCATGTGAAAACCCTTTTATTTCATGGAACTTGGCATAATACAACTTTCCAACCATGTGTAGCTTAATTTGCTTCACTTTGTTCATAGGAGTTGAACTTAGTGTAATGTTTACATAGCATCTTGTGGAACCTTATCAAGGTTATCAGGGAGTATAAATATTCGTATGGTTTTTATGGGCACACCTTGTAGACCTAGTGTGTGTATCTCATATTACCTTGTCTTGGAGGCTCACCTGGTGAATATCAGACCTCACTAGCCTATGTGTCTCTTTGTTTGTGATTCACTTAGCAAATATCAAACTTTGTTATTATGTGAGTAATGAATTCTTTTAACATGGCCACCTAGCATAATACAAATTTCTTTCTAGTGGAGCCATGTGGCCCATCAGTGATGTGTATGACTTCAATCCTCATGGGAGTATTCCTTTATTCAATGGATGACGTTTGGTATTTGAGACAATTTAAGACTGAGTTCTCTTTGCCTTACCAACTCGAATCTTTTAGTACTATTTTTTATGTGTCTTCTTTGTGTTTACATCATGTTTTTTTTCATTTCATTATCATCTTTACATTCCATTGTGTCATGTGTTTTCATCATGTATGCTTTGTGTTTTTCGACATGTATATTTGTGTATGTTGTCTTGTTGTATATCATAAATGTGTGTGTTCCTTTGTGCTTATGTTGGTTTTCCATGGGATCTTGGATCTTGGGGGCTTGAGGGCTCTCCCCCTTGATCCTTTATCATCCTATCTCTTCAAAATTTGGACAATTAGACCCCTCTTGACCTATATTTCTCTACTTTAGTGTGAATCTGAGCATAAGTTCACACTCTCACTAAAGTGGGGGCTAAACGTAGTGTAGAAAAATGTATACCTTAACAATTTCACTTTATGTTTTGTCCCCTTATTTTATTGGACTTAATTAAGCTCCTAATTCTCCAAATTATGCATTCCAAAGTCTATTTTTACCATTTTATGAAGAAGGGACAAGCATTAAACAAATGCATCTAATCATTAAATTGTCCTTGAATTTGAGTCTCCTGAAAATTTAGGCTAGGACCTAGCCGCCCATGGGTGACTGAGTCCCCTTTCTTAGCCAAGACCCAAATTTAAATATATTGTTGGTGGCATTTTAACATCCAAAATTCAAATTGAAAATGTCGGCTTTCTCAAAAAAATGGATAAAATGCCTATAAATACCTTGTATTTTCATTATTTGAGACTAGACAAGAAGAACTACAGTTGAGGAGAAAATACTATTGTCAAAAGCAAGTCGAGAGTAGCATTTCAGAGTATTATTGTAACAATTCAAGATCCAAGCATCATGCCAAAGTGTTTGTGAGTTTATGTTATCATGGTTTTGTAAAGGCTAAGCCTTGTTGTACATCTCCAAAGAATTCAAGGAGATCCAAATCATTAAGGTTATGTGTATGTCTTCAGTCCTTCAAGGAAGCCATTGAAGGGTGGTGAGTTGTAGCACAATGTGATTTCATCATTCCTTCCTTTCAATTATCATTTATCCATTGAAATTTGGAATTTTGGAAGTGGGAACACTTACTTCAGGTTTGATTGAGGCAAGCCCCTATGTGGCACAACATTTCCCTCTTTGTGAATGTGTAGGTTACAAGTTTGAAGAGGATTGAAGAGATCTTGAAGGAAAATTCTCCATTGTTGCATTTTTTGTCATCAACTTTATCAAACCATAGAAACTCACCTACAAAATTCACTGACGACATCCCAATAGGTTTGCAATAAAAAAATAGAAGCTCAGATCCAACACTAGAGGACCCCAAAAGTTGATCAGAAAATCCCTACAAAGACCCATTCGCCCTTGGGTGACCCAGTCTTGGTAGGAACAACAAAACCAATTTTTCTAGGTGGGTACACAATCATCTGCACCTTCCAGATTTGTCAAAACTTAACTATTTATATTTATTAGTTGTTGGGATCTTACATTTTTCATATTAGGGAATATAGGATTATTAGGTTAATCATTCCAAAATATTTCCAATCCATTCCAACCCTCAAATAGATGTGAATCTAGGTCTAATTGGATCACCTTTGAGGTTGTAAGTCAATCATTTCACCTTGTGATCTACATCCTAATGAAACTTAAAAAAATGCCCCTTTCATCCTTGTTTCTTCGCATTTGAGCACCTAGGATCCTTTTTTTTATGTTTCAGGTTTCACTTAAGATTGTACCACCATGGATGGCAACGAGCAAATACATAGAGCTACAAATGCCACATAGTGAGGAGAAAAACCATAGGATGAAGATCATTATTGTTTAGAGTGATTAGGTGCATCAACACTAGAAGAACACCAAAATCCTTAGGTTGTTAAATTTTACTACTCAAGGTATAACATTTGTTGGTAGAATGACCATGCACTCGATGATATGCATAAATGATCTTTTGTTATAAAATTTATTTTTTGTTCTTGGAGGGAGAGATATCAAGTGGGCTTTGACAAGCCTCGACAAAATACTCTCTTGATTAATAGTAGAAGACATTTATTTCTCTCAAAAATAAAAGCCTACTCACTTACAACAAGATGTCATACATACAGTAGATGATAAAGCATTAGATAAAGATGGGGATGAAGGTTGGAAACCTAAACCCTACTTGGAAAAGTATGGTATAGACTTCACTTGATTCCTATTATTTTGTTCCATGTTTGCACTATATCCATGTTTATAAATAATTTTGTATCCAAGGACATAACATTCTACCAACTTAGATGAAGAAATCGTATATACATGCTCCTAAGAAGAATTAGCTTTTTCCTGAGCATGGAAAACTTTTAAGTTTTTTAAAGTTAGGGATCTTACACTCATGATGGATGGAAGTTAAAGAGCCCTCATCACCATCATGGGATGTGTTGATGGGTTTTTTTGCACCTTCTTAACATAGGCAATGCACAAGTGCACTACCTCTCTTGAAAGGTAGAAATTTGCAAACAAGTTCTAGATAACTACCCCAAGGTCTCTCGAGTGTCAGGTCATGACAATGCTTGGAATATATCAGTTGGTTGATGTGTTTTGTTGGTAATCACATGGTTGGACTTTATGGTTTACAAAGCATGGTAAGTTGGGTCTACAAATAGAGTTTCAAAGTGCTGGAAGTGAATGAAAAGTGGTTGTCCACTCAAAATAGCAAGCTGAAACTCACCTCAATCACCAAGGTTGACATTGTGATGGTGCTATGAATCCTACTCTAACAAAGGACTAAAGGAAATAGCAAAAGAGAAAGGGTTGAGAAAGTTGTTCTAATCCTAGGCTATGAATGAACAGTAATCATGGAGGGTGATACAATAGACAAACTTCCATAAACTAGGTTTTTATTAACCAAGAAATACCTACAGCTACACAAAATCAGTGCAATATTCTAAGGACTGTAGATTTTCAGATTGTGCATTCACCTCATGAACATACAATTGAACTAAGTTTCAGAAAATAAGTTATCTCATACTAGCTTTACAAAGTGATTCATCATCAACAAACCACAAAAAGCATGAGTTGGAAGTGCATCAAATACTATAATAGCCAACACCATTAAAGTCATCCAAGAAACTACAAGCTAAAAACTAACATGGAAGTAGAACCATGCATGCAAGATAAGCAAACTCAAAGATAACACCCAAAAAATCATGCAATGTTGTCTTTTATTGCTGCAAATGCCCTTAACACCAGTTCTCCAACCATTTACAAATGAGGGGGAAGCCCCTATTATAGTTGTCCAAATCCCAAATGAATGACTAGGATTGACTTACAATGAGTGGCCCAAATTCATTAAAAGCTAGGGTTTCACCTACCCCCAATATTTCACAATTTTAAAATAGACTATTTTGTCCTCTTCTCTATTCTGTCTTGTAGCCTATTTTGTCATCTAGTGACCCTAGCACTGTAGAAATTTTGTCCTGTAGCGACTGCCTTCTTTGATGCAGCTAAAAACTTGTAGGAAGATGCCCTTTGTCTGATATGTTTGCAGCATTTCTTCATTGAATCTTGCTATGGATTTTTGTCACTAAAAAGTAGTTATGTTGCTCCTAATTCTACGGGATAGCCCCTAACAAATCATGATTGTTTTGGGAAAAAGATAAAGCAGCCCCTCCTGCCACCTTCAAGGTCACCCTTTGTAGTTTTTTCATCGACTTCCTTGACATAAGCCTCCTTCTACTGCCAGCTCTATTGATGGGATCTAGCAAGAGAGGCGAGCATAAAATGAATGGTGATAGGACCAATGTGCTTTTCCCTTGTTCATCTTTCTCAATGGGCCTCCCCGACAAACCCACAGTAGGTTCCATAAATCTTGCATACATAAAGTGTAGTACGTGCTTTCATACACAAATCAAGGAAAATGTTAGTCAAATCTGGAAAACTCATCGTTAGATCCATCCATGCATCATTAAAAGATCATAATATTCATATTTGGGGCTTATTTGGACAACAAACATAAATGCAGGTTCAAGGGTCCGGGTGCCATAGGGCCGATGGCGGATGGCGGATGGGGGGCGATAGACGGATGGTGGACAACAGACGATGAACAACCTTCCACAGGGGTAGACCCGCAAGTGATGGATAACTGATGACGGATATGGGCAGACGACGAATGGCAGACAGTGGATGACGAGATGACAGACGATGGGCAGATGATGGACAACGGGCAGACATTGGATGGCAGACAACCTTCTGTAGGGGCAAACCCAAAAGTGATGGATGGCTGACGACGAACGCGAGCAGACGTTGAACGATGGATGGCGATTGGATGGTGGATGATTGATGAAGGACAATGAACGACCAGCGGAAAAATGACAGATGATGGATGATGGACAAAAGATAGACGACAAATGACAGACGGACGGTGGATGATAGATGACAAGTAGACAAAAAACAACAGACAATGGATGATGGATGACAGATAGCTGACAAATGGTGGACGACGGACGGACGATAGACAACAAATGACAAATGTGGGTAGACGACGAACAATGGACGACAGAAAACCAACGAACGGTGGACAACGGATGAACGAGGAATGAAAGACGATGGACGTGGGCAGATGATGGACAATGGACGACAAACAGTTGGCAGACTGACAACGGACAATGAACAACCTTCTGCAGGGGCATACTCACAAGCGACAAACATTAGACGAGGGACATGGGTGGATGATGGATGGTGAATGAATGGCAGACAACAGACAACCTTCCACAAGGACAAACCCACAAGCGATGGACAATGGACGATGAACGATGGTCCATGAATGCGAGCCCGTGAGGTGCAACGAACACCAAGGTGATAGGCTAAGGGAAACCTGCTAGGCCTAACCCATGAAGGAAAATGACCCAGTGGAATTGAGGTAGGTGAACTCAGTCAATGAGGAATTGATTGTTTTAAGGTCCGTGACCAACTAGGGCTTGGAAATAGGGATGCACAAAGTGAGACGAGGGAAAAAAAATATGTCAAGGACAAAAATGACCCGCTAGGAGCGAAAAGAGGGGGTCCCTGCCTTCGGCGGGGCGTGTGTGCAAAATATGCACAACAAATGGTGACTCGTTGGGAAATGCTCTAGACCATTTCAATGACAAACTGGAATCACGATCCCAGTATCTCTGGTTCTAAACTTCACGCTAGGAAAAACAAACTAGAAACTTGACCAAAGGATCAAAACCTTTAGCCAACCTATCCTTCAGTATGCTAAAAAATCCAAGTGTGTGCAATTGTGTTAATTCCCACCCTTGAGTTGCTACAGGAACCTAAGCTCTGTTAAGTTAAGCTACATAGTTTATTCTAACTCCAAAATCATCTGGTACATTTCCTCGTTGCCAGTCAAGCATCCATAGCCCTGATGAGGTTGTCACTGTGATTCTCTCAAACATTACTCTACTACTAGCCAGGCGTCTATAGCCCCAATAGAGTTGCTCGGATCCCCCCGAAAAGTTGAATTTCTTTTTTTGATTTTCAATGTCTTACTTTTCTTTCTTTTGTTTCTTTTCTTTTGATTTTTCTCTTTTCAATTCCTTTCATTTCAACCCATGAGCAATGAAGCTTGCACTTAGTGCTAAGAATCATAGTGGCGCTAAAGCAAAATTTCATATTTTTCACTTCACAAAAGGACCTGCAACAACCCCAAGATTCTTAAAGTGTGGGAGAGATATAAGATTTCATAATACATCAGGATAGGACCGACCAATGAATCATCCCCTTTGATTCAAACATCGAGGTCACCTGACACTAACAAAAGATGCTCACCATCCACTTGATTAAAGTTTGTCCAAGAAATACGTAGAACAAACCCTGGGCAATAAAATGGTTGTTGTGTGTGTAAACATACTCGGTTAAAAGAAGAGGGACCCCGAGCAAAGCAAAAGAAAAGTGGAAGAAAACATAAAGAAAATGGAAAGTGAACAACTAAACTAACCAAAGCAAGAAAGCGAAAGTAGAGAGCAAGGAAAATACTCAAAAGCAAACTAACCTACAACAAACCAACTAACCCAATGAAAGTAAGAAAGCGAGGTATATACATGAGACCTACACTACCCAAAATGAACTATGTACAAAGATATTTACAAAGAACGACATTCAAGAAAGGAAAACTGAAATTCACACCCATTGGATTTTGTAATGCATGCACAAGCAGTAGGGAAATCATTATAGTTCTAAGCCATGCATATTTATCTTTATACTAAAAAAAAGGAAGTTTATTGTAGCATTCAAATTCAATCACATATTCAGGAAAAATCAGCAATTGAGGTAATTCATTAAACCCATGGTTGATCCATAAACACGTTCATCTTCCCTTGTTCCCATAATCAAAATGATAAGCATAGCTATAAGTATTCACAAGAGTAAGGAAAGATAGAACTTGGATATCGCCATGTAGAGGTGGCAACGTGTGGTAGTCGAGAGTGAGCACTACATCATCGGTGGTCGTGTTGGCAGCCCCAGGTGGTGGCACGGTATTGTGCAACATTTTTGATCTCATGCTTGCATAAGGCTGGGAGAATGAGGCAGAAAACACCTCTTCAAATCCACTAGTGGGATCCCCAGCCTCTATCAATTATTTCTCAAGGAGAAACACTTCATCACGTTGGTCTTCCTATTCCATGATTGCACTTGATTGTTGTCCTCAAAAGGAAGCGTGTTGTCCCATCTCCTTCCCCAGGTGTTGACATTAATTTTATGATGTTCAATGTCAGAGGGACATGAAATGGATGAATCTATCCAATCATAGCTCTCAAAATGTGTAGGAGGATCAACAATGGTCAAGGCGGCAAGACTCCTAGTTGCATCTTGTAGTTGGTGAGGTATGTAATACTTGTTGGCAGTCATCAAAATACCCCCACCTTTGTCTTCTTCTCTCTGCATTTCATGTATCTCACCACAACGTTCACTTGTTTCCTCTTGTTCACTATCATTGTAGATGGAAAAGGAGTTTCTCTCCCAATCCATAAGATTTGATGTTTCACCATCTGGAGGTTTAGGTAGTATATCCTCATCACTTCCTTCTTCTAAAATGTACTCTTCTTCGGTGTTGGCATACCTCCAGAGTATAGCTCCCAATGGAAAAAAGTCATCAATGGATGGCACCTCATCAAGGGGGCCAAGATTTACTATGTGATTTCCCTCCAAGGACTCCCCATAAAGGTTGTCATCCATGGCATATAGATGCTCTTCAAGAGGAAAAGACTATTGATGTCTAATGGACAACCTCCCTATTTTCTCCACTTCATCGTTTGAAGGCTCGAGACTATGTTGTTCCTCTTTTGTTGTTGTCCCAACACCTTCTTGAGGACTAATTTTAGCTAAGTTTTCACTTGGTTCCAGATCTTGGTCCTCTAGTTCAATCCTTGAAGCAACTACAGGAAGCAATGCACTTGGCTGCCCCACTTGTTCTTTTAATTGCTTGATGGCCTCTTGGAATAGTTCACATGTGAACTCAGAATGCCCTGAATCATGGAGCCTACACCACCTCAGAAAAAATAACACTTCCAATTCCACTTGGTGTCTTAGCTCTGACCAATCCCTAGTGAGTCTTGACACAAGCTCATTGTATCTTTCCACCATTGAGTCTTCATCATCAGTTGGGAAGGAAGTTTGATGGTAGACAACCATGGCATGTGGTTGTTCCCATTCCTCCAAATCCTCATTTTTAGATGCTTGATCACTGTCATTCATGAAGGAGAGGTCTTCTAATCTTTTTCACTTAGGTTTTGGTCATCATTTTCTGCTATCCAAAGGCTTTCAGCCTCCTCTTCCTTTTGATTGTCAGCATATGCATCAGTTGTCCTAGCGTATGCCACTGCAAACTTTGTTGATTCATCTTCAACTGCCAACGGTTCCTCTTCTTGAGTGGAGGATTTCCCTTGACTGATGGAGGAAATATTTTCTAATTCATTTCCAATCAAACCTTCATCAAGGTTCTTTGTTGTCCCAAGGAAATCAATGTCTTCCTTTCAATTCTCAGCCTCAGTGTTTGTTGTCCCAACACTTGCTTCTATGAAGCTTCTTGGTTCAACTTCAATATGTTGTTCCCCACATGTTGACAACTATCCTACCTCTTGGGATGACTCCTATTCATTGAGATTTGGATGCTCTAACTTGTTCACACAGCTCCTATCTTGAGAAATGATGCTTGCACATGATGGACAAGTGAATTTTGAATGTGGTGCATTATGAAATCTGCACCAACTAGATATCAATACTTCTTCTAGTGTTAGTCCCTCCTTGTTGTTCAAGTGTTCTTGGATCAACTCCTTGAAGGTCTTGACTGCCATATTAATTAATTCCATTTCTAGGTCCAGCGGAGCTAAGGGTTGATATATTTCCCAAAAGGGAATTTCTCCTTGCAAGACTCTTTCAATTCTGCCCAAGAATGTTCGACATCCCGATTCGTTGTGTCTGCAAGTGCCATGGATTCTACATTTTTTTGCCAATGCAAATTGTTCCAATGGTATCCTCAATCTCATATTTAAATTTGCATGTAGCTGAGTGATGTTAATTTCCAAATGTTGTTCCATATTGGGTTAGATGTTGCCTTGTTTTCAAATTTCCAGCATGTGATGAGATCTTCCTATCTCAAATTTTACTTGAAGGTTTAGCTTTGTAGTGACGTGCATAGTCATGCCCTCCTTCTAGCACTAATTCATGGGTTTTTATGCACCTTCTCAACACAGGCAGCGCACAAGTGCACTACCTCTCTTGAAAGGTAGAAATCTGCAAACAAGTTCTAGATCACTACCCCAAGGTCTCTCGGGTGTCAGGTCATGAAAATGCTTGGAATATCTTAGTTGGTTGATGTGTTTTGTTGGTAATCACATGGTCGACCTTTATGGTTTACAAATCAAGGGAATCTGGGTCTGCAAATGGAGTTTTAAAGTGTTGGAAGTGAATGAACAGTGGCTGTCCACTCAAAACAACAAGTTGAAACTCACCTCAATCATCAAGTTTGACATTGTGATGGTGCTATGAATCCTACTCTAACAAAGGAATAAAGGAAATAGAAAAAGGGAAAGGGTTGAGAAAGCTATTCTAATCCTAGGCTATGAATGAAGAGTAATGATGGAGGGTGCTATAGTAGACATACTTCCATAAACTAGGTTTTGCTTGACAAAGAAAGACCTACAACTACACAAAATCAGTCTGATCTTCTAAGGATTACAGATTTTCAGATTGTGCATTGACCTCATGTACATACAATTGAACTAAGTTGCAGTAAATAAGTTAGCTCATACTAGCTTTACAAAGTGATTCATCATCAACAACCCACAAAAAGCATGAGCTGGAAGTGCATCAAATACTGTAATAGCCAACACCATTAAAGTCATCCAAGAAACTACAAGTTAAAAACTAACATGGAAGTAGAACCATGCATGCAAGATGAGAAAACTCAAATATAACACCCATAAAATCATGCAATGTTGTCTTTTATTACTGTAAATTCCCTTTACACTAGTTCTCCAACCATTTACAAATGAGGGGGAAGCCCCTATTTATAGTTTTCCAAATCCCAAATGAATGGCTAGGATTGATTTACAATGAGTGGCTCAGATTCATTACAAGCTAGGGTTTCACCTACCCCCAATATTTCACAATTTTAAAATAGACTATTTTGTCCTCTTCTCTATTCCATCTTTTAGCCTATTTTTTCATCTAGTGACCCTAGCACTGTAGCAATTTTTTCCTGTAGTGACTGCCTTCTTTGTTGCAGCTGAAAACTTGTAGGAAGATGCCCTTTGTCTAATATGTTTGCAACATTTCTTCATTGAATCTTGATGTGCATTTGTGTCACTGAAAAGCAGTTATGGTGCTCTTGATTCTATCGGATAGCCCCTGACAAATCATGATTGTTTTGGGAAAAAGATAAAGCATCTCCTCCCGCCACCTTCAAGGCCACCCTTTGTAGTTTTGTCACTGAATTCCTTGACATGGGCCTCCTTCTATTGTCAGCTCTATTGAAGGGTGCTAGTAGGAGACACAAGCATAAAATGAATGGTGATAGGACCAATGTGCTTTTCCCTTATTCATCTTTCTCAATGGGCCTCCCCGACAGACCTACAGTAGGTTCCATAAATCTTGAATACACAAAGTGTAGTAAGTGCTTTTATATGAAAATCAAGGAAAATGTTAGTCAAATCCGGAAAACTCATCGTTAGACCATCCATGCATCATTAAAAGATCATAATATTCATATTTGGAGCTCATTTGGACAACAAACATAAATGCGGGTTCAGAGGTGTGGGTGCCATAGGGCGAATGGTGGATGACGAATAGCGGGCGGCAGATGAACGACATACGACAGATGGCGTGTGAATGACGGATGGTGAATAGACAACGGACAATTGTAAGGAAAGTCAAGGTGCGGAAACAACTCTACTAATGTCAAAACCTCAGGGAAGAATGCAGAGGTGCTTTTAAATTTTCAATTACAGTCCAATTAAGATACACTTGAAAGAAATAACAGAAACAAAGAAATTAACATACACAGATGAACACCAAATTTACATGGGAAAACCCTTACGGGAGAAAAACCCACCACACCAAGAAAAACCCCTTTGTATTACAGTAATGAAATTACATACAGAGTACGGGCTTCACTCTCTGATATCAATTTACAATAGGATAAATCATTGATCAACCTTTTACAAAACATTCAAGATACAATGCTCTCAGAATTGAATTCTCACTAATCACACATCGAACTATTCATCCAATTGTTACACTAACCGATCATCATCTTCAATTCCTGAGTATATCCATGTTGCTCCTGTCTGTCGATCTTCCTCACAACAATGGCCACAACAGTCCAACTGCTAGCGGTTCCCATTCTGCTCCTCTGATTGGTCGAAGAAAAATCATGTAGGATAGTCTTCCAATCAGTCAAAGCATTCAACTTGTATTCGAATGTTGGTGAGACACTGACCATGTCTCCCCGATGCCACAAGACCTGATTGTCATTATCGCCAAGAGTCGTGACCATTGGCAAGACGTTATACCGAATGCCAATCCATATTGCGAAACTCTATCAACAAGAGTTTTCCTATCGCAAAGAGTCTCATAGATCGTTAAGTCATACCAATATCCATCGAGCAAAGCAGTCAGCGAGACAAGCCATATCGCTGAGATGTCATACCGACAACCAACACATGTAGCGTTATTGGCAAGACTACCGCTGTCGGTGAGACATCACATCGAGCATAGACCAGTCGGTGAGACTATTGCTTTCGCTAAGAGGTCACAACGAAGACACCAGTCTGTCAGCGAAACCACATCCATCGGCGAGACAATCATCCATCGCTAAGAGTTCTCACTGAAGCCTTCATGTTACTCTGATGACTCCAAGTGTATAACCATTCAGTGTGACATATCTTGTCAGTAAGACTTCATACCGAATCTTCATATCTTTCCCCGATAACTATTGTCACCACAAGTCTCCTCGAAAACGACTATGAACCACAGTCAGCGAGAGTTCTTACCGGGCGAAGAGAGATCACAATGACAAGAAATGTCACAACAATAGATCTAGTCAGTAAGACAGCAACAAGGTCTCAGCGACCTGAACATTCCACAAGGTTGCACAACTGCTAGTCGGCCAGACAATAAGGATGTCATACCGACTTGGCTCTTTCAGAGGTTTCAGCCTGTGAGATTGAGGCACATAATTCCAACAATTTCTCACTTGATGAAGATCACACAGGCACCTCCAGAGCACAAAAAAATTGTTGAACTTCATGGGCACTAAGGCTCATCGAACTGGCACACCACCTGAACTTGTTTGTGCTCACTGGCTTCGTCAATGCATCTGCAACATTCTCTAGAGTATCCACTTTTTCTAAAGAGACATTTCCATCCTCCACCATATCTCGTACAAAATGATATTGTACATCTATATGTTTCATCCTAGCATGGAAAGTAGGATTCTTTTCCAAACAAATAGCACTCTGACTATCACAGTAAATTGTTATTTGCCCTGCATCAAAACAAATGTCAGAACACAAACGTCTTAACCAGATTGCTTTTTTACAGGCATGTGTTGCTGCCATGTATTCTGCCTTTGTAGTGGACAAAGCGACTACAACCTACCGCTTACTCATCCAACTCACTGCACCACCATTCAACATGAAAATATATTCACTGGTGGATCTTCTACTGTCAATGTCCCCTACCCAATCATAATCCACATAGCCTCGAATGCTGAGAGTCCTTTGTGATTCAACCAAGTTCCCATGGTAACACAAAGCATATTCTAAAGTGCCCTTCAAATATCTGAATACTCTTTTTACAGCATCCCAATGTGTTCTTCCAAGATTAGCCATAAACTGACTAAGTACTCCCACTGCTTGGGAAATGTCTGGCCTTGTACAGACCATTGCATACATTAGACTGCCAACTACACTAGCATAAGACACAATGATTATGTCCTCCATCTCAGTAGGAGATTTTGGACAGTCTTCAACAGATAGCTTCGTTCCCTACAAAACTGGAACAACTAGCTACTTGCAATCATTCATACAAAATCTCTCTAGAACAATCTTAATATACTTACTCTGTTTGAGCCAAATTTTTCTACTATTCCTATCCCTGGTTATCTCCATTCCCAGAATATACCTTGCTGCACCAAGATCTTTCATTTCAAACTTTGCAGAAAACTGAGACTTAAGATCATAAATCATTAACTTACTATTGCCTATGAACAACATATCATCAACATAGAGAGCAATAATAAGAACTTGATCACTTTCAGCTTTGTAATACACACAATGATCAGATTTTGATCTTACAAAACCCAATGACAAAACAAAAGTGTCAAACTTCTAGTACCACATTCTAGGAGACTGCTTTAATCCATACAGAGATTTTTTCAACTTACAAACCAGTTTTTCTTTACCTTTCTCCACAAAGTGCTCAGGCTAGGGCATATAAATTTCTTCTTCAAGGTCACCATGAAGAAATGTTGTTTTCACATCCATCTGCTCAACCTCTAAGTCATACGCTGTTGCAAGTGACAAAAGGAATCTAATGGACGTCAACTTAGCTATAGGAGAAAAAATTTCCCCATAATCAATTCCCTCTACCTAGGAATAACCCTTCGCAACCAACCTCGCCTTATACTTTTCCACACTGCCATCCAGACCTATTTTCTTTTTAAATACCCACTTGCAGCCCACAACTTTTCTTCCTTCAGGCAAGGATACCAAACTCCAAGTATCATTCTTTTCTAATGATGACATTTCTTCATTCATGGCTTCCAACCAAGAGTTTGAATCAGACATTCTAAATTCCTCTTTCACAGTCCTAGGCTCATCAGTGCTAGAAATTAAAGCATAGGCACAAGTAGAATCCATCAAAGAAAACCCATACCTATCAGGTTGCTTTCTTTCACGAGTTGACCTCCTCACTTGCTGAGGCTGAGGTTGTTGTTCTTCTTCAGAACTCTCAGAACTACTTGAGCTCTCCTTAGTTTTAGGTACATTTTGAATTTTCAATTCCTCTTTATCTGGTGTCGGAGGAATTTCAACTACATCCTTTTTATTTTCTGATTTTGTCTCTAACTGTAGATCCAAGGTAGAAGGCTTCAATTCACGAAAGATAACACTTCTGTTGTATAGAACCTTCTCCGCATCAAGATTCCAAAGCTTGTATCCTTTTATTCCAGCACTATAGCCAATAAAAATACATTTAACAGCCTTGTTCTCGAATTTAGATCTTTTCTCATTCGGCACATATGCATATGCCTCACAGCCAAAAACATGAATGTGTCTTAGAGAGGGCTTCTTACCAGACCATGCTTCCAAAGGTGGTTTGTCAACAAGGGCAGAATTAGGAGAACGGTTTATCAAGTAACATGCCGGTAGCAAATCGCCCCAGCCCAAAAACTTCTCCTCCAAGCCAACACTTAAACATAATCTATATGCTCTTCCATCATTGTCCCCGTTGAACCTTCTCGCAACCTCCATTTGGTCGCTTGAGGGTGTAGTTTTATGTCTTTAATCCCATGATCTTACAATACCTTCAAACTCACGTAACAAAAACCACCGTCAAGAAACGGGCCCCAAACATTTTATTTTTCTTCCACCATTTTCTACATAAGGTTCTTAAATTCTTTAAAATTGATCAACATTCCCCTGATTTACTTTTCAAAATAAACAAATGCTCTCTCAATAATCATCAATGAATCCATAAGCATAATACCTCGACTTAGACAAAGAAGGAACATTCACAGGACCAAAAACATCAGAATGCATGTAATTAAGTAAACTAAAAGACTTGTGAGGACTGGAGTAAAATGAAACACGGTGTTGTTTACCATATATAAAATGTTCACAAAACTCAAATTCGAGGTTACAATCTTCAAGCCCCTCAACTAGGTTTTTATTCTTCAAGGTTTTTAAACCTTTCTCTCCAATGTGGCCTAGCCTATGATGCTAGAGCATAGTCTTTTTTGCTGGAAGTTTAACTTCCATAGAGTTTACACTATCAGGAACTTTTTCCTCTTTTCCCCCATGAGTAGCTTTCTGTGACTTGGCAGAGACACTATTGCATTGCACAACATGTGCATCTAGCTTATACAAGGTACCAATACGAGTACCCCTTGCTAGCACCATAGAGACTCTAGTCATCTTGCAGCCATTTCCAGAGAACATGACTTTCACTCCAATATCATTCAACATACTAACAGAAAGTAAGTTTCGAGCCAAACCTGGTATATGCATTACATCTCTGATTCCCTTCACTCTTCCATCAGGGAATTGATTTCTAACTCTTCCACGGCCAACTATTTCCAAAGATGAATCACTTGCCAAATACACCTTTCCACCATTGTATTTTCATACTTTGTGAACCAGTCTCTATGAGATGTCATGTGCAAAGATGCTCCAGAATCAATCAGCCAGACATCATTTGATGCCTGCATAGCCAAGGCTGCAATGAAAGTGTCTACATCACTCTGAGAAGAATCATTGTTGGAAGAATACTTCTTCTTCTTTTTCTCCTCTTTACAATCCTTTCGGACATGACCAGGTTGCCCACAATTCCAACACTTCACCTTGGAATTCTTGCCAGGAGACTTTGACCTCCCTTCTGATTTGGATTTGACCTTCTTGTCCTTCTTCTTGCCTTTATCTTTCAATCTGCCTCTAACAGCAAGAGCCTCCTTCGCTATCTCAAAATATTTTCTTCTCATCTCTTCTGATAATAGAGAAGCAACAACATCTTCCATCTTAAAAGTGGATGTCGTACTCCCAATAGCCATCACCAGGTGATCCCAAGAATCTGGCAAAGAACATAATAACAGCATACAACGATCTTCTTCATCAATCTTCACACCCACAGATGTTAACTGTGCAATCAGCATGTTGAAAGCGTTCAAATGATCAGCAATAGACCCTCCTTCCTGCATTCTCAAAGTGTATAGCTTCTTCCTCAAGAACAATTTATTCACTAAGGACTTGCCCTGATAAATAGCTGCCAGTCTTTTCCACAAGGAAGATGCAGTCTTTTCTTCATGAACATTCAAAAGAACAGAGTCTGCTAAATAGAGCCTTATCAACCCTTTGATTTTCTTTTGGCAAGGTCCCAATCCTCTTGCTTCATGCCTGTAGGCTTTGTTCTAGACACAACAATCCAAAGATCACGATCAACCAACAAATCTTCCATTTTAAGTTTCCACAACTCAAGATTGCTGCCATTGAATTTCTCAATTTTAATCTTTCCTGACGTGCTTGCCATCTTAACCTGTAATTCAAATTACCAAACTTCTACAAGACTCCCACTAAACAGAAATTGACACAAAAAACCCAACGTACCCACAAGAATAACACAACTGGCCAGGCTCTGATACCACTTGTAAGGAAAGCTAAGGTGCGGAAACAACTCTCCTAATGTCAAAACCTCAGGGAAGAATGTAGAGGTGCTTTTAAATTTTCAATTACAGTCCAATTAAGATACACTTGAAAGAAATAATAGAAACAAAGAAATTAGCATACACAGATGAACACCAGATTTACGTGGGAAAACCCTTACGGGAGAAAAAACCACCACACCAAGAAAAACCCCTTTGTATTACAGTAATGAAATTACATACAAAGTATGGGCTTCACTCTCTGATGTCAATTTACAACAGCATAAATCCTTGATCAACCTTGTACAGAACATTCAAGATACAATGCTCTCATAATTGAATTCTCACTAATCACACATCAAACTGTTCATCCAACTGTTACACTAACCGATCATCATCTTAAATTCTTGAGTATATCCATGTCGCTCTTGTCTATCGATCTTCCTCGCAGCAATGGCCGCAACAGTCCAACTGCTAGCGGTTCCCATTCTTCTCCTCTGACTGGTCGAAGACAAACCACGTAGGATAGTCTTCCAATCAGTCAAAGTGTTCAACTCGTATTCGCATGTCGGTGAGACACTGACCGTGTCTCCCCGATGCCACAAGACCTAATTGTCATTATCGCCAAGAGTCATGACCATCGGCAAGACGTTATACCAAATTCCAATCCATATTGCGAAACTCTATCGGCAAGAGTTTTCCTATCGCTAAGAGTTTCATATATCTTTAAGTCATACCGATATCCATCGAGCAAAGCAATCAGCAAGACAAGCCATATCGCTGAGACGTCATACCGACAACCAACACATGTAGCGCTATCGACAAGACTACTGCTGTCGGTGAGACATCACACGAGCATAGACCAGTCGGTGAGACTACCGCTTTCGCCAAGAGGTCACAACAAAGACACCAGTCTGTCAGTGAAACCACATCCATCGGCAAGACAATCATCCATCGCTAAGATTTCTCACTGAAGCCTTCATGTTACTCTGATGACTCCAACTGTATAACCATTCGGCGAGACATCTCTTGTCGGTAAGACTTCATACCGAATGTTCATATCTTTCCCCAATAACTGTTGTCATCACAAGTCTCCCCGATAACCACTACGAACCACAATCGACGAGAGTTCTTACCGAGCGGAGAGAGATCACAACGACAAGAAATTTCACAGCGATAGATCCAGTCGGTAAGACAGCAACAAGGTCTTGGCGACTTGAACATTCCACAAGGTTGCACAACTGCTAGTCGGCCAGACAATAAGGATGTCATACCGACTTGGCTCTTTCAGAGGCTTCAACCTGTGAGATTGAGGCACATAATTCCAACAACAATGGACAACCTTCAGCAGGGGTAGACCTACAAGCGACGGACAGTGGACGACGAACGCGGGAGGATGGTGAATGACGAACGATAGACGACAAGATGATAGATAGTAGGTGGATGATGGACGCCGGATGACAGATAGCCTTCCGCAGGGGAAGACCCACAAGCGATAGACGACGAACGACGGACACGGGCGGAAGGGGGATGATAGACAGCGGGAAGACAACAGACAATGAATGACGAACAACAGACAACCCATGGATGAACGGCAGATGACAGGCATTCTTCCGTAGGGGAAGACCCGCAAGCGAGGGATAGCGAACGACAGATGTGGGCGGACGGCGGACGATAGATGATGGATGATGGACAACCTTCTGCAGGGGCAGACCTACAAATGACGAATAGCAGACAACAAACGCGTGCTTACAGCGGATGACGAACGATGGACAACAGACAGTTGATGGATGGCAGACGATGGACAACGAACATGAGTGGATGATGAACAATGAATGACGAACATGGGCGGACGGCAGACGACAAGTGATGAACGACAGATAGTCGGCAGATGGTAGACGAATAGTAAATGGATGGCAGAAAACAGACAACGAGCGGGTGACGGACAACCTTCCGTAGGGCAGACTTGCAAGCAAGGGAGGGAAAATGATGGACGACAAGTGAATGGCAGATGACAGATGACAGACAGATAATAGACGGCTGATGGCAGACAGACAACGGACGACGGACGGTGGACAACAAATGATAGACAACTGGTGAATGAATGACAAATGATGGATAGCCTTCCGTAGGGGCAGACCCATAAGCGACAGACAACAGATGATGGACGCGAGCAAACGACGGATGATAGACGAATGACAGATGACAGACAACAGATGAACGACAGATGACATACGATAGATGAACGATGAATGATGGACGACGAATAGACGACAAGTAGATGACAGACAGCAGACAATGGACGGTGGGCAGATGATGGAAAATGGACAACAGATGATGGATGGTGGACAACCAGTGGATGGTGGATGGCAGACGACAGACAACTAGCAGATGGACGGAAAATGACGCACAGTCTTCCGTAGGGGTAAACCCACAAGCGATGAACAACAAATAGACAAACGATGGATGATGGGTGGAGGGTGGACAGAGGGTGGATGATGAATTGCGGACAACAGAAGATAGATGAATGATAGACAGTAGATGACAGACGCGGGCAGTTGATGAATGATGGAAGATGAACGGTGGACAGTCGATGAACAGACGATGAACAACCTTATGCAAGGGAAAACTCGCAAGTGATGGATAATGGACGATGGATGCGACAAACAATGGATCATGAACAACCTTCCGTAGGGGTAGATCCGCAAGCGATGGACAACAAAAGACTGATGCAAGCAGACGACGAATGACAGACAACAGAAAATGGATGATGGTCCATGAATGTGAGTCTGCAAGGTGCAACTAATGCCAAGGCCATAGGCTAAAGTAAACCCACTAGGCCCAACCCGCGAAGGAAAATGACCCAGTGGAATTGAGGTAGGTGAACTCAGTCAATGAGGAATTGATCATTTTAAGGCTCATAACCAGCTAGGGATTGGAAATAGAGGTGCACAAAGTGAGACGAGGGAAAAACAACACATCATGGATGAAAATGACCTGCTAGGAGCGAACAGAGGGGATCCCTTCCTTCGACGAGGCATGTATGCAAAATATGCACAACAAGATGATGCTTTTGGATTTGTTGATGTAGAAGAGGATATAACACAAGACTCTTTAGGTTTAGATTGTAATATTTTGTACTCTCCCATAACTGAAGATGTAAAATCTAATGAACCCCAATCATCATCTAAGAGTTTTGTTACCAAGGACATACAATCAGGATTATCATCAATTTGTATAGGTTCTTTGGACTTTGATGGCAATATTTTAGACTCCCCTTTGAAACAAGCTATAAAATCTAGCAACCCCTAATCATCATCCAAAGATTTTGTCACGAGTAATGTATACACTCAAATTTGGTCTGGACAATTAATTAAATTCAATTATTTAATTAATAATCTTTAATTCTTCTACTTATAAATAAATTGAAAATTTTATTTGTATAGTTCACTTTCTCAAATTCTTTCTATCTTAAATCATTTTCTTCATGTCTTAATTAAATGAAAAAATTCAATTAGATTGTTTTATTTAATTACCCTCCTCTCATTAAATTTGAATTTTAAATTTGAAGTTAGACACATTTCTACTAACTTCTTCCCACCTTCCACCTCATCATGTGCCTCAAGAAATTAAATATTTCTAATATTTAATTTGGAATTTATCCTCAACAAATTCTAACCAATTTGGGACACTTTGATTTCATCTTCATTTGATTCCTCTTCACACTTGGTAGTTTTTTCTTCTAAAGGGAACACACTCCCCTTTTCTCTCTAACCTCTTCATCTTCAACCATCCATTCTCCAGATCAAATCCAGACCGTTGATTTCTACCACATAGGCTCATGCCTTGGAAAATCTATAAGTAGACCCTCATTTATAGAAAAAACATATAGAGAGTTGAACATAATTACACTCTGCAGAATTTTCATTAGCATTATCATCTTAGCATTGAGCATTCTAGTATTTGTATTTTATCATTAAGTAGTTTAGTCATGGCATTACCATTACCAAAATCTTAATTACAGTAGTTTCATCATATCATTTCCATTATCAACATCATAGCAGCATCATTATCTTTGCAAATCATCTACAACTAGTTTAGCAATCATGTAGTGTAGGAAATATTTCTTGCATTTCTAGCATCTCTCATTCTTCAGGTTGTCATTTGGAAAGTCATGTGCACAAACAATCTAAGAGAAAAATGACTTAAAGAATCCTTGGAGATAGAGGACAATGAGACACCATTAGGGAATTGTTTGTTTCAATTAGATTTTTGTTTGAATTCCTTGATATAATGTTTCATTGGTGTGTTGTATAGGTTTTATTTGCTTATTCACATATTTTATACACACATAAAATGGCACCCACCATAGGGCCTAGCCCCATTTTTAACATTTTTTGGCAAGTTTTCGTGAACAGGTTCATTTGTGGATTTTGATTTAGCACACCCGAAGCCTCTTTCAACGCATAGGTGGTGACTTTCGGCACATCCAAGCTCTATTATAGCACATCTACCTGCTCTTTCAATGCATATACAGGATTTTGGTTTCCTTTTCTGCTTTCCAGAATAGAGCATTTAATGTGTTTTAAAGCGCATATACTGAATATTTTAGGGCATATGCTCTTTGTTTTAGCGCATACACCTTTGTTTGCTAAAATTCAAAATTTTGGGGATTGATCTACATCTTTCTATTTTTGCAGGTACCTTATACGTTGTTAAAGACATATATCTAAGACTACTAATGGTGTTTGTAGGGGCTAGAGTTATTTTCCTTTGATTAAATTAGGCATCTAGTTTAATTACAAGGTTAATGAACACCATGTATGTTGTACTTGTAAAGTGATAGGCCTATGCTCTCCCCCTCATTGGGTGACCAAAATGCCAGACCCACTCTTTCATTTTATTGTAATAGCACCTTTAGAAGGCCTATCATAGTGAGAAAAATTACTCACCCTACGGGAACGACCTAAGTGGGAACAACTAAAGCCAAGCATTTCAACCCACTATAATCAAATGTGAATCATGATGAAAATCACATTCAATGGTAGTGTGCATTGATAACCATCCCCAAATCCTTTGTTCTAAAGGTTGGGAGGTCTCCTGAGGGATTTTATCATTTGTTGCACTGAACAAAAACCCTTACTAAGAACTTTAAGTGCAGTAGCCAGCTGAGTTAGTTCTCGAACATTATAATATTCACAGTGCAAGGGGAGGGAAAAATATTCCCCCAAGATACTCACCATATAACTACTAGGGATTTCTGGCCAAAAGTGAAAGAATTGACTTTTGGTTAAGACCCAGAAAAGGCAAAAACACGAGCACCCTCTAGGGGGTGACAGGGCTGTGTGAGTTGGCATAGTTCTAAGATGTGGGTTGTGATGTTATTAATGACCCTTGACATTAGAAGAGTCTGATTGATCTGTTTGGTATTGTTCAATACCAATGGAAATCAAAGGGATCAGATCAGATCCTAGAACATACACTTGATGTTTAGATCATAAGATGAAACAACTATTTTACCACTTGCTTCTGTGTTTGAAATCACTTGTTCAGAAGATCATCCACCAAAAACACTCAATTCAATGATTCAAAAAAAAAAAAACCAGACAAACCTTCAAAAATGGTGACATTTCCAATTTAGCGCATAAGCTTTCTATTCTGGCGCATTTATCCTATCTTTCAGTGCATAAGCTTCTTGTTGTAGAGCATTCTCCCCATCTTTCAGCGCATAAGCCTTCTATTCCAGCATATTTTCATCATCTTTCAGCGCATCAACTTCTTGTTCTAGCACATTTAAGTGACATTCTAGCACATCTAGGCTCTATTTTAGCGCATTTAACCCATCTTTCAGTGCATATACTCCTTGTTCTGGTGCATTCACCTGATACCCAAACAAAGAGCTAAATTGAACGTCTGTCAGACAACTTGAATCATATTTAGGGATCCTTTTCAGAGCAGAGATCATTCCTCATTACAACATTGGTTTAAACTTGGAGAAATTGGATTTTGCAAGTAAAATCCCTTTAACTAAACTTAGATCAAACAAACTTAAAGTGCCTAATTATCAATCTCATCTCTAATTGTTAGCCGAGTTTCATCATGATCTATCATCCTTCATCACAAAACAAATATTGTGCACCAGACTTTTGCCTAGTCTCATCAATAGGATCTATCATCCTATTTGACTTAGGTATCTCATTGGCACTCCCAAAACAAAGATAAAAGTATAGTAAAACTCTATCACTTGCATGCCCGTTTTAACAAGAGATCAAAAACAAAAACTCAGAGAAAAGGAAATAGAAACTCAAACCATCATGGCAGAAGGAGAAGAAAATTGTAATGTCCCCATTTTGGGATTACCCTGAATCTGCCTTGATCTCTTGAAGATGTCCTTTTATGATGGTCTTGTGTTCATATTACATTCTTTTTCTCTTTTTCCTAATCAATCATAGGATAAAATCATTCATAAATTTATTCATTTTTCTATCAAATAATCACAATTACTTATAAGGCTCAATAATTGCTACAAGTATCTTTATTGCATAATCGTATTATATATGTGTGTGTGTGTGTGTGTGTAATTACATACAATAATGTCAATGGAGCATAACATATCAGCAATGTTATAAGATAACTAGTAGCATGCATGATTTATTATTCCCCATGCGATCAATATAAAAAATAGATAACATTAAATAAATAGCATCATGTATGAATTACTATTAATTAGACTATTATTTAAATCCAAGATTTATTTATCAACATTATTTAAATGTACAAACATTTATCTAACTGATTATTTAAATTCATAAAATACTTATCTCCTTATATTCATAAAATACTTGTCTACTTTCCATCTGTCTGTCTTTATAAATTTCAGATGATCTTGCAGTGTGTATTTTATCTCTTGTTTCCCCTTCTATTCTCCATTTCCTTCCTCCTATATATATCTCATTCTTTCCCTTTTTATATCTTCACATTCAAATGAGAAGATGTATCTTTTTGAAAATAGACATTCATTAGAAAAGACAACCTTTTGAAATGATTGTTGTCTTTTGAAAACTAATTCCAAACCTTTCTAATTTCTATTTTATTGTTCTCTACACACTATTGATAGATCTCCTTTTTACATCATCATTCCTTTACTCCTCTCTTTTATATTAATAATTATTTGATAATTATGATAATATTTATAATATTTATATTAATTGATTCTATTGTGTTATATTAATTTGATACATTTTTAGTATTTATTTTATTATTTAAATTGTCATTATTTTAATTTTATATTCTATAATTATCTTGTTTTAATCCCTTATCTCTTTGCTTGCTCCATTTATTTCTTTCAATATAAATTATTATATTTTATATTATAATAATATTAAAATGATTAGAATTCATATTTTAATATTTACGATATTATCTTTGATAATTTAATTATAATATTATCTTTGTGATAATTATAATTACTAATTTTTATACTTTTATTATGTTTTTTTATCTTATTTAATTATTACCTTAATGTTGAGATTATGGGGACATGACAGTCCTCCCCTCCCAAATTTGCTTGTCCTCGAGCAAAATATCTTAGTTTCTTCTAGGATCTCTTTTTCTAACCTGTCACCAACGATACACAAATTAGTCACGATTATACATATAATTTAAATGAGAATATTTTATAATGATTACTCTATCTGAATGTGTATATCTATTAAAAATATAAATATATGAAATATATACTTATCTTTGATATTCTTGGGTGATGGGGACATCACAAGTTTCCCCCTCTTGGCTTTCCTGGTCCTCAAGAAAAAAGTAGTGTCTTCTTCCTTAATGTTCTTCATGTCTTGATATAATTGCATCTGTATGTATTTGAGAGAGAGAGACTGTAACAATCATTACATATAATCTCCTCAAGTCTTATGGATACCTCATTTCTAGAGTGTAACCACCCTTGATCTCAAGAGAAAGGTTGCAACAATCGTTACAACTAAACTTTCTTGAATCTTCCAGGTATCCAATCTTGGAGTATACCTAGTTTTGATTTGGAGGAAGGTTGCAACAATCATTACAACTAGACTTCCCCCAAATCTTCTAGGTATCCATTCTTGGGGTATACCTGGCAAGTATCCAATCTTGGAGTATACCTAGTTTTGATCTTGGAGGAAGGTTGCAACAATCGTTACAACTAGACTTCCCCCAAATCTTCTAGGTATCCATTCTTGGGGTATACCTGGCCTTAATCTTGGAGAAAGGTTGCAACAATCATTACAACTAAACTTTCTCGAATCTTCCAGGTATCCAATCTTGGAGTATACCTAGTTTTGATTTGGAGGAAGGTTGCAACAATCGTTACAACTAGACTTCCCCCAAATCTTCTAGGTATCCATTCTTGGGGTATACTTGGCAGGTATCCAATCTTGGAGTATACCTAGTTTTGATCTTGGAGGAAGGTTGCAACAATCGTTACAACTAGACTTCCCCCAAATCTTCTAGGTATCCATCCTTGGGGTATACATGGCCTTAATCTTGGAGAAAGGTTGCAATAATCGTTACAACTAAACTTTCTCAAATCTTCTAGGTATCCATTATTGGAGTATACCTAGCCTTAATCTAAGAGAAAGGTTGCAACAATCGTTACAAATAAAATTTCTCAAATCTTCTTGGTATCCATTCCTGGAGTATACCTATCCTTAATAGTTTCTTCCTTTTCCCATGTAGCATCGTCTTTAGGAAGTCCCCTCCATTTGATTAAAAACTTTGTAATGATCCTATTCCTCAAATTCCTTTCTCTAGTGTCTATGATAAATTTTGGCTCTTGAGATAAGTTGTCCTTCATCGTCTAGAAGAGGTAAATAGCTCAAGCAGGGAACAAGGAACTCAAGCGCATAGGCAAGTAGCTCAAACATGCAAGCAAGTAGCTCAAGCATGTATGCAACTAGCTCAAGTAGACAAGTAGGTAGCTCAAGAACGCAAGCAACCAGCTCAATCATGCAAGTAATCAACTCAAGCGAGTAGGCAAGTAGCTTAAGTAGACAAGCAAGTAGCTCAAGCATACAAGCAACCAGCTCAAGCAAATAGGCAACCAACTCAAGCAAGTAAGCAAGTAGCTCAAGCAAGTAAGCAACTAGCTCAAGCAAGTAGGCAACCAACTCAAGCATGTAAGCAAGTAGCTCAAGCAAGTAAGCAACTAGCTCAAGCATAGATAGGATGGTAGGAAAGATGCTTTGATACCACTGTAATGTCCCCATTTTGGGATTACCCTAAATCTACCTTGATTTCTTGAAGATGTCCTTTTATGATGGTCTAGTGTTCATATTGCATTCTTTTTCTCTTTTTCCTGATCAATCATAGGATAAAAACATTCATAAATTTATTCATTTTTCTATCAAATAATCACAACTACTTATAAGGCTCAACAATTGCTACAAGTATCTTTATTGCATAATCGTATTATGTGTGTGTGTGTGTGTGTGTGTGTGTGTGTGTGTGTGTGTGTAATTACATACAATAATGTCAATGGAGCATAACATATCAGCAATGTTATAAGATAACTAGTAGCATGCATGACTTATTATTCCCCATGCAATCAATATAAAAAATAGATAACATTAAATAAATAGCATCATGTATGAATTACTATTAATTAGACTATTATTTAAATCCAAGATGTATTTATCAACATCATTATTTAAATGTACAAACATTTATCTAACTGATTATTTAAATTCATAAAATACTTATCTCCTTATATTCATAAAATATTTGTCTACTTTCCATCTGTCTGTCTTTATAAATTTCAGATGATCTTGTAGTCTGTATTTTATCTCTTGTTTCCCCTTCTATTCTCCATTTCCTTCCTCCTTCTATATATATCTCATTCTTTCCCTTTGTATATCTTCACATTCAAATGAGAAGATGTATCTTTTTGAAAAGAGACATTCATTAGAAAAGACACAACCTTTTCAAATGATTGTTGTCTTTTGAAAACTAATTCCAAACCTTTCTAATTTCTATTTTATTGTTCTCTACACACTATTGATAGATCTCCTTTTTACATCATCATTCCTTTACTCTTCTCTTTTCTTCTTAAAATCTCAAGTATCTTTTTAATATCTCTTCCCACAAACTTATTTTATATCTTTATACCTCCATGAAGAGAGGCGTCTCTTTGAATAGAGATAACCCCACAAATGGACATGACTTTTAGTTAAACATTCCTTAATGATATCATAATTTATATTCATTTTTTTTTAATTTTTTTTATGTGTATGATATTTTACTATTGAATTTATTTCTAATATTATTTA
>VDFB02000008.1:135646620-135753166 GCA_007258455.2 Sequoia sempervirens | reverse complement strand
ATAGGCTAAAGTAAACCCACTAGGCCCAACCCGCGAAGGAAAATGACCCAGTGGAATTGAGGTAGGTGAACTCAGTCAATGAGGAATTGATCATTTTAAGGCTCATAACCAGCTAGGGATTGGAAATAGAGGTGCACAAAGTGAGACGAGGGAAAAACAACACATCATGGATGAAAATGACCTGCTAGGAGCGAACAGAGGGGATCCCTTCCTTCGACGAGGCATGTATGCAAAATATGCACAACAAGATGATGCTTTTGGATTTGTTGATGTAGAAGAGGATATAACACAAGACTCTTTAGGTTTAGATTGTAATATTTTGTACTCTCCCATAACTGAAGATGTAAAATCTAATGAACCCCAATCATCATCTAAGAGTTTTGTTACCAAGGACATACAATCAGGATTATCATCAATTTGTATAGGTTCTTTGGACTTTGATGGCAATATTTTAGACTCCCCTTTGAAACAAGCTATAAAATCTAGCAACCCCTAATCATCATCCAAAGATTTTGTCACGAGTAATGTATACACTCAAATTTGGTCTGGACAATTAATTAAATTCAATTATTTAATTAATAATCTTTAATTCTTCTACTTATAAATAAATTGAAAATTTTATTTGTATAGTTCACTTTCTCAAATTCTTTCTATCTTAAATCATTTTCTTCATGTCTTAATTAAATGAAAAAATTCAATTAGATTGTTTTATTTAATTACCCTCCTCTCATTAAATTTGAATTTTAAATTTGAAGTTAGACACATTTCTACTAACTTCTTCCCACCTTCCACCTCATCATGTGCCTCAAGAAATTAAATATTTCTAATATTTAATTTGGAATTTATCCTCAACAAATTCTAACCAATTTGGGACACTTTGATTTCATCTTCATTTGATTCCTCTTCACACTTGGTAGTTTTTTCTTCTAAAGGGAACACACTCCCCTTTTCTCTCTAACCTCTTCATCTTCAACCATCCATTCTCCAGATCAAATCCAGACCGTTGATTTCTACCACATAGGCTCATGCCTTGGAAAATCTATAAGTAGACCCTCATTTATAGAAAAAACATATAGAGAGTTGAACATAATTACACTCTGCAGAATTTTCATTAGCATTATCATCTTAGCATTGAGCATTCTAGTATTTGTATTTTATCATTAAGTAGTTTAGTCATGGCATTACCATTACCAAAATCTTAATTACAGTAGTTTCATCATATCATTTCCATTATCAACATCATAGCAGCATCATTATCTTTGCAAATCATCTACAACTAGTTTAGCAATCATGTAGTGTAGGAAATATTTCTTGCATTTCTAGCATCTCTCATTCTTCAGGTTGTCATTTGGAAAGTCATGTGCACAAACAATCTAAGAGAAAAATGACTTAAAGAATCCTTGGAGATAGAGGACAATGAGACACCATTAGGGAATTGTTTGTTTCAATTAGATTTTTGTTTGAATTCCTTGATATAATGTTTCATTGGTGTGTTGTATAGGTTTTATTTGCTTATTCACATATTTTATACACACATAAAATGGCACCCACCATAGGGCCTAGCCCCATTTTTAACATTTTTTGGCAAGTTTTCGTGAACAGGTTCATTTGTGGATTTTGATTTAGCACACCCGAAGCCTCTTTCAACGCATAGGTGGTGACTTTCGGCACATCCAAGCTCTATTATAGCACATCTACCTGCTCTTTCAATGCATATACAGGATTTTGGTTTCCTTTTCTGCTTTCCAGAATAGAGCATTTAATGTGTTTTAAAGCGCATATACTGAATATTTTAGGGCATATGCTCTTTGTTTTAGCGCATACACCTTTGTTTGCTAAAATTCAAAATTTTGGGGATTGATCTACATCTTTCTATTTTTGCAGGTACCTTATACGTTGTTAAAGACATATATCTAAGACTACTAATGGTGTTTGTAGGGGCTAGAGTTATTTTCCTTTGATTAAATTAGGCATCTAGTTTAATTACAAGGTTAATGAACACCATGTATGTTGTACTTGTAAAGTGATAGGCCTATGCTCTCCCCCTCATTGGGTGACCAAAATGCCAGACCCACTCTTTCATTTTATTGTAATAGCACCTTTAGAAGGCCTATCATAGTGAGAAAAATTACTCACCCTACGGGAACGACCTAAGTGGGAACAACTAAAGCCAAGCATTTCAACCCACTATAATCAAATGTGAATCATGATGAAAATCACATTCAATGGTAGTGTGCATTGATAACCATCCCCAAATCCTTTGTTCTAAAGGTTGGGAGGTCTCCTGAGGGATTTTATCATTTGTTGCACTGAACAAAAACCCTTACTAAGAACTTTAAGTGCAGTAGCCAGCTGAGTTAGTTCTCGAACATTATAATATTCACAGTGCAAGGGGAGGGAAAAATATTCCCCCAAGATACTCACCATATAACTACTAGGGATTTCTGGCCAAAAGTGAAAGAATTGACTTTTGGTTAAGACCCAGAAAAGGCAAAAACACGAGCACCCTCTAGGGGGTGACAGGGCTGTGTGAGTTGGCATAGTTCTAAGATGTGGGTTGTGATGTTATTAATGACCCTTGACATTAGAAGAGTCTGATTGATCTGTTTGGTATTGTTCAATACCAATGGAAATCAAAGGGATCAGATCAGATCCTAGAACATACACTTGATGTTTAGATCATAAGATGAAACAACTATTTTACCACTTGCTTCTGTGTTTGAAATCACTTGTTCAGAAGATCATCCACCAAAAACACTCAATTCAATGATTCAAAAAAAAAAAAACCAGACAAACCTTCAAAAATGGTGACATTTCCAATTTAGCGCATAAGCTTTCTATTCTGGCGCATTTATCCTATCTTTCAGTGCATAAGCTTCTTGTTGTAGAGCATTCTCCCCATCTTTCAGCGCATAAGCCTTCTATTCCAGCATATTTTCATCATCTTTCAGCGCATCAACTTCTTGTTCTAGCACATTTAAGTGACATTCTAGCACATCTAGGCTCTATTTTAGCGCATTTAACCCATCTTTCAGTGCATATACTCCTTGTTCTGGTGCATTCACCTGATACCCAAACAAAGAGCTAAATTGAACGTCTGTCAGACAACTTGAATCATATTTAGGGATCCTTTTCAGAGCAGAGATCATTCCTCATTACAACATTGGTTTAAACTTGGAGAAATTGGATTTTGCAAGTAAAATCCCTTTAACTAAACTTAGATCAAACAAACTTAAAGTGCCTAATTATCAATCTCATCTCTAATTGTTAGCCGAGTTTCATCATGATCTATCATCCTTCATCACAAAACAAATATTGTGCACCAGACTTTTGCCTAGTCTCATCAATAGGATCTATCATCCTATTTGACTTAGGTATCTCATTGGCACTCCCAAAACAAAGATAAAAGTATAGTAAAACTCTATCACTTGCATGCCCGTTTTAACAAGAGATCAAAAACAAAAACTCAGAGAAAAGGAAATAGAAACTCAAACCATCATGGCAGAAGGAGAAGAAAATTGTAATGTCCCCATTTTGGGATTACCCTGAATCTGCCTTGATCTCTTGAAGATGTCCTTTTATGATGGTCTTGTGTTCATATTACATTCTTTTTCTCTTTTTCCTAATCAATCATAGGATAAAATCATTCATAAATTTATTCATTTTTCTATCAAATAATCACAATTACTTATAAGGCTCAATAATTGCTACAAGTATCTTTATTGCATAATCGTATTATATATGTGTGTGTGTGTGTGTGTGTAATTACATACAATAATGTCAATGGAGCATAACATATCAGCAATGTTATAAGATAACTAGTAGCATGCATGATTTATTATTCCCCATGCGATCAATATAAAAAATAGATAACATTAAATAAATAGCATCATGTATGAATTACTATTAATTAGACTATTATTTAAATCCAAGATTTATTTATCAACATTATTTAAATGTACAAACATTTATCTAACTGATTATTTAAATTCATAAAATACTTATCTCCTTATATTCATAAAATACTTGTCTACTTTCCATCTGTCTGTCTTTATAAATTTCAGATGATCTTGCAGTGTGTATTTTATCTCTTGTTTCCCCTTCTATTCTCCATTTCCTTCCTCCTATATATATCTCATTCTTTCCCTTTTTATATCTTCACATTCAAATGAGAAGATGTATCTTTTTGAAAATAGACATTCATTAGAAAAGACAACCTTTTGAAATGATTGTTGTCTTTTGAAAACTAATTCCAAACCTTTCTAATTTCTATTTTATTGTTCTCTACACACTATTGATAGATCTCCTTTTTACATCATCATTCCTTTACTCCTCTCTTTTCTATTAATAATTATTTGATAATTATGATAATATTTATAATATTTATATTAATTGATTCTATTGTGTTATATTAATTTGATACGTAAGGTGGTGATTATATTGATAATAAAGAAATTTACAACCATATGCTAAGCAGGAATTATATCAGAGATTTCCCTCATCAACAAAAAATACATAACCAGGAGAAACATCATCGCCATACAGTCCCAGTGCGAGAAAAAAAGCTTCGAAACAAAGGATATATATCAGAGGTTGAGCCTCAACAAACAAAAATAAACATATTGTTCATGCTTGAAACTATCAGAATTAACAAGTTGAAGACAAAAGAAACCAAAGGCGGACATCAACCAGACACCAGACGCGATTCACATGAAGCCGTTTAACTCTGCAAACCTAGTGAAACCATCCAACCACTCCAACCCATCCTTCGGCACCAGCTTCAGCTTTCGCTTCAGGAAATCCACCGCCACATCTGCAATCTTTTTGTGCCTTGATAATGCAGGCCCTTTGATGTCTAAGAGAAAGGGAAAAACTTTGACAGCTTCATCTGAATCCCATAGAAGAGCCAAGTCGGCAGGGTGCGGAATGCCTTTACCTATAAAGGCCGCCTTCAGTGTCATTTCAAGACCGCCGAGCAAATCATCCGGAACAGGCGAACCATCATCTCCTTGGCCTCCGCCTTTGGGGTGTCCAGGTCCAGAAGCACAGCAAGAAACCGAGAGGAAATATGTGCATTGTCTCTGGCAAATTCTTTCCTTTCCAGGTGTCCTTTGCCAAGGACCATTTTAACAGCAACAATTGACGCCGGGTCATCCATGAGCAAAATGCGCTTTAACCTCTGGTCTGTAACTTCACGAAAGGCAATCTGCCTCTCCGTGGCCACCAAAGAAACTGGTGTGTCGACGCCGAAACTTTCCAGACCTTCCGCTGAGATGTGGATGATGAATTTCAACTTCGACGTTCGAGCCATTTGCAAGTCTTTGACAGCCGCTCCCTGCAAAAAAATAGAAGACAATACCAAAATGCGAAACCCATGTTTTAGAAATGACTTCATTAGTTCATTTAATACACCCGAATGATGATCAGTCAGGCCTTCGCACACGGAACAGGATTATGGCAAGCGAAATCGTCCTTGTCATGAATAAAGATACGGCCTCCGTCCATCCTACTTAAAATCATTATCAATGCGATTGATGAGAGTTGCCACTCGGCTCGTCAGCAAACGTTTCTAGGCAGGCCGTGCCCAACGTGTCACACTGACGGCGCAATGAGAACTGAGCCAAGCATGCCCCCAGTCCTTCTCCAGAAGTATCGCAAATTTCAAGGGCAACCGATAAAACAAGCAAACAACTCCTTTCGGCTAAATGTAGGAAATTGGAAGTGACAAGACTATGCCAAATCCATTGTCTTCATGTCTGTCCCATCCACCACCTCATGACCACCTTGGACACCGTGCCCATGTGAGGGGGCCCACCCTACCACCCACATATTAATTGATTTTATTGTGTTATATTAATTTGATACATTTTTAGTATTTATTTTATTATTTAAATTGCCATTATTTACAATTTTATATTCCATAATTATCTTGTTTTAATCCCTTACCTCTTTGCTTGCTCCATTTATTTCTTTCAATATAAATTATTATATTTTATATTATAATAATATTAAAATGATTAGAATTCATATTTTAATATTTACGATATTATCTTTGATAATTTAATTATAATATTATCTTTGTGATAATTATAATTACTAATTTTTATACTTTTATTATGTTTTTTTATCTTATTTAATTATTACCTTAATGTTGAGATTATGGGGACATGACAGTCCTCCCCTCCCAAATTTGCTTGTCCTCGAGCAAAATATCTTAGTTTCTTCTAGGATCTCTTTTTCTAACCTGTCACCAACGATACACAAATTAGTCACGATTATACATATAATTTAAATGAGAATATTTTATAATGATTACTCTATCTGAATGTGTATATCTATTAAAAATATAAATATATGAAATATATACTTATCTTTGATATTCTTGGGTGATGGGGACATCACAAGTTTCCCCCTCTTGGCTTTCCTGGTCCTCAAGAAAAAAGTAGTGTCTTCTTCCTTAATGTTCTTCATGTCTTGATATAATTGCATCTGTATGTATTTGAGAGAGAGAGACTGTAACAATCATTACATATAATCTCCTCAAGTCTTATGGATACCTCATTTCTAGAGTGTAACCACCCTTGATCTCAAGAGAAAGGTTGCAACAATCGTTACAACTAAACTTTCTTGAATCTTCCAGGTATCCAATCTTGGAGTATACCTAGTTTTGATTTGGAGGAAGGTTGCAACAATCATTACAACTAGACTTCCCCCAAATCTTCTAGGTATCCATTCTTGGGGTATACCTGGCAAGTATCCAATCTTGGAGTATACCTAGTTTTGATCTTGGAGGAAGGTTGCAACAATCGTTACAACTAGACTTCCCCCAAATCTTCTAGGTATCCATTCTTGGGGTATACCTGGCCTTAATCTTGGAGAAAGGTTGCAACAATCATTACAACTAAACTTTCTCGAATCTTCCAGGTATCCAATCTTGGAGTATACCTAGTTTTGATTTGGAGGAAGGTTGCAACAATCGTTACAACTAGACTTCCCCCAAATCTTCTAGGTATCCATTCTTGGGGTATACTTGGCAGGTATCCAATCTTGGAGTATACCTAGTTTTGATCTTGGAGGAAGGTTGCAACAATCGTTACAACTAGACTTCCCCCAAATCTTCTAGGTATCCATCCTTGGGGTATACATGGCCTTAATCTTGGAGAAAGGTTGCAATAATCGTTACAACTAAACTTTCTCAAATCTTCTAGGTATCCATTATTGGAGTATACCTAGCCTTAATCTAAGAGAAAGGTTGCAACAATCGTTACAAATAAAATTTCTCAAATCTTCTTGGTATCCATTCCTGGAGTATACCTATCCTTAATAGTTTCTTCCTTTTCCCATGTAGCATCGTCTTTAGGAAGTCCCCTCCATTTGATTAAAAACTTTGTAATGATCCTATTCCTCAAATTCCTTTCTCTAGTGTCTATGATAAATTTTGGCTCTTGAGATAAGTTGTCCTTCATCGTCTAGAAGAGGTAAATAGCTCAAGCAGGGAACAAGGAACTCAAGCGCATAGGCAAGTAGCTCAAACATGCAAGCAAGTAGCTCAAGCATGTATGCAACTAGCTCAAGTAGACAAGTAGGTAGCTCAAGAACGCAAGCAACCAGCTCAATCATGCAAGTAATCAACTCAAGCGAGTAGGCAAGTAGCTTAAGTAGACAAGCAAGTAGCTCAAGCATACAAGCAACCAGCTCAAGCAAATAGGCAACCAACTCAAGCAAGTAAGCAAGTAGCTCAAGCAAGTAAGCAACTAGCTCAAGCAAGTAGGCAACCAACTCAAGCATGTAAGCAAGTAGCTCAAGCAAGTAAGCAACTAGCTCAAGCATAGATAGGATGGTAGGAAAGATGCTTTGATACCACTGTAATGTCCCCATTTTGGGATTACCCTAAATCTACCTTGATTTCTTGAAGATGTCCTTTTATGATGGTCTAGTGTTCATATTGCATTCTTTTTCTCTTTTTCCTGATCAATCATAGGATAAAAACATTCATAAATTTATTCATTTTTCTATCAAATAATCACAACTACTTATAAGGCTCAACAATTGCTACAAGTATCTTTATTGCATAATCGTATTATGTGTGTGTGTGTGTGTGTGTGTGTGTGTGTGTGTGTGTGTGTAATTACATACAATAATGTCAATGGAGCATAACATATCAGCAATGTTATAAGATAACTAGTAGCATGCATGACTTATTATTCCCCATGCAATCAATATAAAAAATAGATAACATTAAATAAATAGCATCATGTATGAATTACTATTAATTAGACTATTATTTAAATCCAAGATGTATTTATCAACATCATTATTTAAATGTACAAACATTTATCTAACTGATTATTTAAATTCATAAAATACTTATCTCCTTATATTCATAAAATATTTGTCTACTTTCCATCTGTCTGTCTTTATAAATTTCAGATGATCTTGTAGTCTGTATTTTATCTCTTGTTTCCCCTTCTATTCTCCATTTCCTTCCTCCTTCTATATATATCTCATTCTTTCCCTTTGTATATCTTCACATTCAAATGAGAAGATGTATCTTTTTGAAAAGAGACATTCATTAGAAAAGACACAACCTTTTCAAATGATTGTTGTCTTTTGAAAACTAATTCCAAACCTTTCTAATTTCTATTTTATTGTTCTCTACACACTATTGATAGATCTCCTTTTTACATCATCATTCCTTTACTCTTCTCTTTTCTTCTTAAAATCTCAAGTATCTTTTTAATATCTCTTCCCACAAACTTATTTTATATCTTTATACCTCCATGAAGAGAGGCGTCTCTTTGAATAGAGATAACCCCACAAATGGACATGACTTTTAGTTAAACATTCCTTAATGATATCATAATTTATATTCATTTTTTTTTAATTTTTTTTATGTGTATGATATTTTACTATTGAATTTATTTCTAATATTATTTATATTTATTTATAGTATTATTTATATTTATTATTTAAATATGTATATTTTAATATTTATAATATTATCTCTTAATAATTATTTGATAATTATAATAATATTTATATTAATTGATTTTATTGTGTTATATTAATTTGATACATTTTTAGTATTTATTTTATTATTTAAATTGCCATTATTTACAATTTTATATTCCATAATTATCTTGTTTTAATCCCTTATCTCTTTGCTTGCTCCATTTATTTATTTCAATATAAATTATTATATTTTATATTATAACAATATTAAAATTATTATAATTCACATTGTAATATTTACAATATTATCTTTGATAATTTAATTATAATATCATCTTTGTGATAATTATAATTACTAACATGTTTATACTTTTATTATGTTTTTTTATCTTATTTAATTATTATCTTAATGTTGAGATTCTGAGGACATGACAAAAATCCTTTTCACAAATTTCACCAACCTGAAACAGATGAGATAATTGATGAGGACATTCAAAAATCTCAACAAGACCCTAAATTTCACAATTTCATGGAGAGAAATACTTTTTGATGTTGGCAAACCAAGGTGTGAAACTACCCAATGATTTTGATGTAAACCAATTGAAGGGAGCTCCCAAGAAAACAGAAGTTGATTCACGAACCACAGATGCAATGAATGCTTTAACTCAACAAATGCAAAATCTTCAACAACAAATCCAAGACATGTAAAGGGGAACAACCAAGAGATATCTGTTGCAAGACATTTGTCCTTATCCATTTGACAGAAATCTGAACATGATACCTTTTCCACCAAATTGTGATCTTCCAAAATATGACAAATACAATGGAAAAACGGATCCTCAAGATCATGTAAGAGAATTTTGCACCATGAGCTTGGAATTTTCACATGAAGAAACCTATCTAATGAGATTATTTCCATGAAGTTTGGGTGGTCAATGCATGGAATGGTTTTCAAAACTCCCACCAGGTATTAGATCATTTGAAGAGCTGGTAAATAAATTTTTTACCCAATATTCATACAACATTCAACGTGAAATAACCATGAAAGACCTTTGTAACACAAAACAAAAAAATGGTGAATCATTTCTTACATTCTTACAAAGATGGAGATGATTATTTGCTAGATATGCACGTTCTATACCTGAGAAAGAAAATATGGAGATCTTTATTGACAATCTCAATAGTGAAATGAGTTATAGACTCCAATTGCAATGTCCACCCAACTTTGAAAAGATGATTGAAAATGGACTTAAGATTGAGGAATCTTTAGTTAAAAGAGGAGTATTAAAAATCTATAATGAAGGACCAAATGTTGCAAACTTTTCTGATCATCATAACAGCAATGAAAAATCTAAATTTTGGACAAGAAACAAGAATGCTGGTAATGATGGCGCAATTGAAATACATAATGCAAGACCAGTCGTTAATTTATCAAGTAATACACCCAAAAACAATCAAAATAGCAGTGAATCTAAACCACTCCACCACCACAACGTAGAAAATTTACACCTTTGGGGTAGTCACTTGAATTAGCATTAAAAGAGCTTCTTGCAAACAGGCACGAACTTTTGAACCAAGAGTCAAACCATCATGGTGGAAAAATGCATATTATTGTGATTTTCATAGAAACTATTGGATGTTGTGGATATGGTTGTTGATATGTGGTTGTCATTGATGTCAACACTATTAGCATTTGGTATATCAGTTTTTGTATATGTCGAGGATATTGAGAAAATTGTAAGAGAAAGTATTTTAGGTTCCCAATGGAATTGTGCAAGTCATGAAGGTGTCTTGTTTTGTAAGTTAAATATTAGTTGGTGTGGATTAAAGGGTTTATTTTTTAATGTTTCTAGATCATCAACCGGAAGTTTCAGAGGTTCGCATGAAGTTTTGATTGTGTTGTGGTCTAACAATGTTTATATGGTCTCTGTCAGTGTTCCTGAATGAAGATTGTGTTATTCTAGTAATCTCAGTTGTTACGGATGCCTCTCTATTGTTTCTTCGTCTTCTCAGATGTCTCTAGATCATTCTATATCTTTGTGGTACGTCCACATTATTTGCAGAGCTCGTGGTTGAAGATCTTTTCTTGTGCATGTTCGGTTTTTCATATTCTTGGCTGACATGTTGATGGTAGTGTGTTGTGGATCTTTGTGGTGAAATTAATTAAAATATTTTTGTATTGGAGATGTTAATTTGGGTCTCCACTATGTTGTGGCCAACCTTGGTGGATTTGCATTGGAAATTTATTTGTGAATTTGGGCCGACATTGAAAATATGTCTTATTTTCCTGGCCGACTAAGTTGTGATGAAATCTCATGTAGCGGATATATAAGAGTGATTGGTTGAGCGAAGTTAGTGTGTGCATAAGTGTGAATTTATGCTAGAGAAGGTGTAAATTTTTGAATAGTGTTTCTATCACTCAATTATAGAGCAGAGAGTGAAGAAGATTGAGCAAAGTGTGAAGAAGGTTTTCTGAGATTAATTGGAACTGTAATCAAGCTTGTACAAAAGCCTTTTTCTTAGTTCGTATTCTTTAGATTTTAATCCTATTATGTATTGTTGGACAGTGATTCCTCTTTTGTATTTGAGCAGTGAGCTCTAGGCAGTGTGCCTGAATGCATGTGCACTCCCCTTATTATTTCTCATTATACTTTTAACAGATTATAATCTTATGGACTAACATCCACCGTGGTTTTTCCCCTAACAGGGTTTCCATGTAAAAAATCTTGGTGTTATTTGTCTCTTTGACGTGTTAGTTATTTGTGGTTAATTGCTTATTCATCAAATCTGAGATTAAGTTAAATTAAGTAAGAAAATTTTAAGGTTCTGTCACAACTGATTCACCCCCCCTCTCAATTGTGTGTCCTAGTTTTTCCAACAAAAACAAAGGTCATAAAACAAATGATTGTATGCAATTAAAACATTTGGTGCGAGACTTGATAGAAAGACGTGAAATATCAATAGAAGGACCTCAAACAAATGTTGATCATGGAGCATTTAAAAATCCTCTACCCAACTATGAAAAAGGAGATTCCTCTTCGACAAACAAAGGGAAAAATGTGAACTATGTCTATGATACTACCATCCTTCACATTTCTGCAGTTGATAATCAAACCAATGACATGAAAATCAAAGAAAAACAAGACATTTTTGTAGCTAATAATCAAGTTAATGACATCAAAATCAAGGATAAACAAGATGTTGTAGTTGATAATCAAATTAATGTCATCAAAATAAATGATAAACAAGACAATCTACCAGTAAATGTGACCACAAGAGTGAAGTCCAAGTTTGTATTGAAAGGAAATACATCTAAAACACCTGCTACTCCTTCGAATCAATACAATATCATAGACCAATTGCAAAATATCCCAGTACAAATATCCATACTGGAGCTTCTTAAAATTTCACCAGCCCATAAGGAAATTCTGGAAAAAGCTTTAGTGGACACCAAAGTACCAACTAATTTAGAAGTTTGTCAATTCCAAGCCATGGTAGGACATTTGACTACACCCCATTGTTTATCATTCTCTGAAAATGATGATGCATCCCTCACTCATCCACATAACTCTCCACTCCATATTGAGGTTATAATCCATAAGCATCAGGTCAAATGTGTTTTAATAGATGGAGGAGCTGGTCTAAATATCTTCACCTTAAATCTTATTCATGCATTGAGATTTTTAGAAAATGCAATAGATTCTAGAAGAAAGATCCTCTCAAGGATTGATTGTATTGCCAATTCAAGTGGGACCAGTTCAAAAAGATATAATCTGCCAAGTTTTCAAAAAAGATCTGACTTATAAAATACTCTTGGTTCAACCTTGGATCCATGAAATACAAGCAGTGCCATCAACATACCATCAATGCTTGAAATTCCCTTACAATGGACAAGAGATCACAATTTCAACAGATTCTAACAATCCCCAATACTATAACACTCTTAAGAAAACCCAAGATGTTTTTGTACCACACAACAAAGAAACTCTCACTTCCATTTCCTCAAGTAATGATTAACTCTCTAACCACAAGAATTTCCAATATCTGGTACACATCCTCTGGAGTAACTGTCATCTCACCGATAGCCAGATGGAATGTGTTATGGTTGCTATGCCATCTGTCAGCTAATGTGGTCAACAATCCCTTTTTTAATCCTATACTGGGGCATATCAAGCAAGGAAGCTAAACCACATCTCCCAATAACATCCAAATCTACCTACACCAGACATGGAATCATATCCCAAGTCTTCAGGTAGCGCTCCCAAAACTGCAGAATTCTCAAGTCCTATCATCATGACGTATCACTAATCAACATTTTATCAATCAACCTATCAATCATTCTAATCAGCTCTAAGGAGAGTTCAATCAAATATCATAGTGTATGTCATTGAATCTCATTCATCACGAGGTTAATCATCATCTATCCTATCATTGATTCTCACCTATCATGAGATAAATCATCATCTATCCTATCAAACATCATCAAAACAATGACTGATGTGATCATCAAACATAAAACACAAGGAGGAAAATCAACATTCATCAACTCTGGTGTCAATGTGCCAAAACAATCTATCTATGCGTTGAAACAATGGATGCGCAGCAAAAATCCATCAATGCGCCACAATAATCAGCAAATGCGCTAAAAGTCTATACACACTACAACAGAAAACAAATGCGCCATGTCCCAACATAAATGCACTAAATCAACAAATGCACTAAAGAATATAATAGATGTGCTACTTCATGCAATAAATGCGCTAAAACATTTGATCAATGCACTAAATCGAGTCTCAAATGCGCTAAAACACACTTTAACAAAATTCAAAAACATGAGAAATGCACCAAAATGATTTCAAATTTTAGAAGGAGGTTTCTTGGGGTACGTACCAGAGGTCCATACATGGTGGGGCGGTTGTGTTGTTGAACTCGCTCAAATCAATGGGTGTGGTATGGGATCACCATTTTGCTCAAATCACTCAATCAACTCAATCTCCAATTGCAAATGAATTCAAATGAACTCCTTTTTCACCTTTTTACCATTTAAAGGGGTAAATGGAGGGTATTTAAGTAGGATTTTTTTTATTTTCAAACGGAGCATCAATTAATCAATTGGCAAGGTCATTCTTCTTTATCGAGAGATAAATCGTCTCAAAAATCTTGGAAATTTTGGAAATCATCAGAAAATCATAAAAAATTCAAAAAAATCCTAAAAATTTGAAAAAATCTTGATTTATCTCTCGAGGGGGCATACACGCATCATCACTCAAAAATTAGCATCTAGGGCATATTGAATTTTTTTATTAGCACTATTAACAAATTTTTCTTTGAAGCAATGTGCCACAAACACATCACTTCAAAGAGGGGCAAAATGTATACACTCAAATTTGGTCTAGACGATTAATTAAATACAAGTTATTTAATTAATAATCTTTAATTCATATAGTTCACTTCTATAATTCTTTCTATCTTAAATCATTTTCTTTGTGTCTTAATTAAATGAAAAAATTCAATTAGATTGTTTTATTTAATTAACCTCCTCTCATTAAATTTGAATTTTAAATTTGAATTTAGACGCATTTCTACTAACTTCTTCCCACCTTCCACCTCATCATGTGACTCAAGAAATTAAATATTTCTAATATTTAATTTGGCATTTATCCTCAACAAATTCTAACCAAATTGGGACACTTGGTTTTCATCTTCATTTGATTCCTCTTCACACTTGGCAGTCTGTTCTTCTAAAGGGAACACACTCCCCTTTACTCTCTAACCTCTTCATCTTCAACTACCCATTCTCCAGATCAAATCCAGACCATTGATTTCTGCCACATAGTTTCATGCCTTGGAAAATCTATAAGTAGACCCTCATTTATAGCAAAAATATAAAGAGAGCTAAACGTAATTACACTCTGAAGAATTTTTCGTTAGCATTATCATCTTAGCATTGAGCATTCTAGTATTTGCATTTTATCATTAAGTAGTTTAGTCATGGCATTACCATTACCAAAATCTTAATTACAGTAGTTTCATCATATCATTTCCATTATCAACATCATATCAGCATCATTATCTTTGCAAATCATCTACAACTAGTTTAGCAATCATGTAGTGTAGAAAATATTTCTTGCATTTCCAGCATCTCTCATTCTTCAGGTTGTCATTTGGAAAGTCATGTGCACAAACAATCTAAGAGAAAAATGACTTAAAGAATACCTTGAGATAGAGGACAATGAGACACCATTAGGGAATTGTTTGTTTCAATCTGATTGTTGTTTGAATTCCTTGATATAATGTTTCATTGGTGTGTTGTATAGATTTTAATTGCTTATTCACATATTTTATACACACAAGTAAAACACATTCTTATTTTTGTTCGACATGTATGGGTTCTACTTTTGAAGTTGGAATCAAAGTATTGAGAGAGTTTAAAGTATTATGTTAGGCTTTGACTTGTAACTTATAACTCTTTTCATCTAATTTAATTGTGTATATCTTTTTATTATATTCATACTTCATCTCATAGTGAAGAGTAGATGGGACCCCCTTTGTGGCATGAATCCACAGTCTACCTAGGAGCAAATTGTATGAAAGAGGTCTTGGGATAACATAAACAAGTTTTTGTAAAGTGGCAGGTCCTACCTGAATAGGTAATGTGATCAATCCTAATGGTTTTTTATTAACATTATCAAATCCATGGATTGAAAGATCATTGGGATCTATAAGATTCTTGCCCACACCAATTTCATCTAGAAGATCAATGCTACAAACATTAAGACCCAATCCATTATCTCTTTGAGTATTCCCAATTCCAGTTTTGTTAACCTTAACCACTATTATTAAAGCTTCATTTTATTTTGGATCTAAAGCAAGGTTAATTCATGTTGAGGGAATGTAATATCAAAATTTGTCACTTGTATACAATCAAACAAGGTTGCTACATAATTTGGTTTAATATAAGTTGGGACATCAATTTTATACAAGGCCTCTTGGAGCATCTCATGGTATGTAGGTGATGTTTGAATCAAATCCCAAAGGGAAATCTTGGCTGGAGTATTATGAAGTTGTTCAACAAGATCATATTTTTTACCACTACGCTGAGGAATATTAGGTGTGGGTGGAAGGTATGGTTGAGGTAATGGGATGGATGTTGGAATTTTTTTTGGTTGCTTGTTACTTCTAGTGTTATATGTGTGAGAAACTACATGATAACTTGATTGCTACAACACATGATTATTATTGAGTTGTTTTGCAAAGTTCAAGATATGGCCAGGAGGTTTAGGAGGTCTTATAATGAGAAGTGATTTAAGAGGTCCAATAATTTGAGGAATTTTAGGAGGTCCAATAATTTGAGGAATTTTAGGAGGTCCAATAATTAAAGGATTTTTAGGAGGTACAATAATAAAGGAGATCTAATATTCAATTGTGCATTCATAACCTCAACTGAGTTAACTACTTGTTGGTGATATTCTATCAATGGGGGATCTAATGTCACCTTAGCATCTTCATCCCTGCAATCCACCTTACTTTCTTTTGAAATACATGTATCAATAATATCATCCTCTTGTCCAACAATATCTTCCCAAGTAGGAGAAGTAGGGGAAGAGAAACAAACAAGATTCTCGTGAAGCTCAATGATTGGATCTTCTCACACCAAGATACCTTCTTCACAAGTAGTTCAGGTATAAGGAGAAGAACAACTATGATTTTCATGATTGGATATGAGTGCATCCTCTTGCATCAAATCCCTCTAACAAGTAGGATAAATATTGGGATAAGAACTAACATGTTTGTTAATGTTTTCATTTTGTTTCCTTAGATTGTTCTCATAGGTAGAAAAATTATAATTATACAAGCCATGTGTTACCATATCAAAATAACATGTTTGAAAAGGAAACATACATTGTTACTATCCCTATGGATCAAATAATTAAAATCAGACAAATTTGAAAATAGAATTATAAAAAAGAAACTAGATCTAAATAGAGAACAAACTCAGGGATCTACACAAAAATAATTAGCTCAAAATGATTGGACAAGGGTGCCTAGGGCACCTATGTCCTACATAGGTTTTTCAAAATTTCAAAAATTTATTGTGTATAATACTGTCTAAGGATCTCAATTCTATTTGTAGATAGGTCAAACAATGAATATTTTTCTAGAATTTTCCCAGTTTATGATTATGTAATTCACAATGCAAGTGTTCACAAATTTGCAAAAATAATAAGCTATAAAAGACAAATGTAAATACAATTTCTAGATCTGAGATGCAACAATTGCCTAATTATAATATGCCACAATCTGAAAATGATGATGATAATGCCTTTTTGAAACAAAATAATGTAATTTTTCACTTTTTTGACCTATGTGCAAGGTACCTAAATGAATGCAATGAACACTTTCAAATTTGTTTTTAGATATAAATAAACTAATGCAGATTTTTAAATGCAATTGAAATGTAGATCTGACCTAAGATGACTGAAATAAACCCTATTGCAACCTATGATGCAATATGATATGCATTTTTTGTATTTTCATGCCTTTTATGATGCAAAAATGAATACCTAAGTGAACAATGCAATAATGTAATATAAAACCTAGATCTAGGATGAATTTCTTCAAATTTTAGAAGGCATATAATGTTAACAGGTCAAGTTCACCAAAATGAAACATAGAAGTGAAACCCTAGGATTTGACCCTAGGGTTTAGGCACTTTTTCAAATGGTGTTTCATTATAGATTTGATGTAGTGGGGCTTTGATGAATTTGGACAAGATATAGGACTGACTTACAACCTCGAAGGTGAGTCAACCTACCCTTGATCAAATCTAAAATGAACTTAAGGATGAAATGCAATTATTCAATTGACCTAATGATGCAAATTACTATTTTGATACAAATACAACAAATCTATGATATCACAAAGAAATTCAGACTTTAGAAATGAACTGAGCAAGACACTGTGCACCTATAGTATAAATTTGAGCCTGATTTCTAGGGATGTTTCCTCCAAGGGTGCCACTGTCCTTGTTGACCAATTTTAGATATGGTTTTTGTAGTTCTTTGGTGCCAGATCAGAGCTTCTATTTTTTGCTTACAAATTTGTTGGATCACTGTTAGATCTTTTTGTAAGTGAGTTTTCATGAGTTTTCAAGGTGTAAGGTTTTGATTGTAACAATGCATAATTGATCTTTAAACTTTCTCCAATCCTCTTCAAAACTGAAACCTACACATTCAAAGAGATAAGAAAGGTTGTTCCATTTAGGGGCTTGCCTTATTGAAGCCCCGTGTTAGTGTTTCCACTTCCACAATGACAATGTCAATGATAAAAGGATAAATGATAAAAAGAAATGATGAATCCAAAAAGTGCTACAGTTTTCACCACCCTTAAATTACTTCCTTGAAGGATTGAAGTCATACACATCTCCTCAAGGCTTGGATCTTTCTTGCTTGAATTCCTTGAAGACCTACAAGGGTTAGATCTTACAAATAACATAAAAATGAACACACACTCACATACACTTTGACATGATGTTTAGATTGTGAATTACTATAATAAATCCTCTAATAGCTGCTCTTGACTTGCTTGATAATGCTATTGATAATAATTTCTCTAATAATTGCTTGTTCTTGCTAGATTTCTTCACTTCACTTTTAAATGATGCAATAACTAGGTATTTATACACAATAATTCTATTTTCTTGAAATTAAATCCCATAGGCTAACTTTAAATATCTGAATTTCAAATAATAAATACCGACGCTGACATATTTGAATTTGGAGCCAAAATAGGGGGACATAGGTACCCTAGGCGCCAGTATACCAAACCTATTTTCTAAAATGTAAGGAGTTAGGGGAAAAGCATTAAATGAAAGTATTTGTTTTGTGCTTGCAATTTATCAATAATTATTTAAAATGGGCCACAAAATACATAATTTAGGAAATTAAGTGTTCAATTAGGTCCAATTATTTAAGGGGAAGAAAAACATAGTGTGAAATTGTCAAGGGTGACAATTTATGACACTACAACTAGAAACAAGATTTTTAGTACTACCACTATGAATGAGTACTATGGATATAAAAATACCTCAAGCTCCCTTCGAGTTGATTATTTTTATAAGTCTGGCTCGTGCTCCATATTTTCCCAGCCCCTTTTTGAAAAGATTTTCCCACCATCGCCACATGTCTGACAGGCGCTCCTCGCAAGGATCCCCTCCTTTGTTCCTTCAGCATGCCCCTCCATGCTTCCACGTGTCAGTAGCATGGGAATTTGAGAGCTGCTTCCTATCACTTCCCTATCAAGCCCCATTTGAGTGCCACATAGCATCAGTCTACATACACTTTTTGGCAGACCCCATAGTCAAAACTCGTAGTGGAGACTACCTCCACGTGTCTTCACCGCGGGGGATTTTCATCGCAAAGAGCAAGAATGAACAACAAGCCCCAACCTGTCGCCACGTGTCCTAACTGACTTCATGATTAAGCAACACATGTTTGCATGGGATTGCACTATTTCTTCATTGGGACCACTGCCATCATTCGCAGGGGATGCATTTGACTTGAGGGCGACCACATTCATGCTTGAAATATTTTTTGTTGCAACAACCATGTGAGATCATTGTTGTAGGCATCATTTCTCATGATGAGGAATATTTTATGCTATTGACTCCCCAATGGTGGGATTTTTTCCTTATAAATATTCCTTCTTCTTTTTGAAAAGGATTTCAGAAGACACAGAAAAAATTGTGAAAGACACTAGGCCTTTTTGTATTGTCTTAGATTATTGTATGAGACTCATAGACTATGCCATTGTTCGGCCTTTCTATTTTCTTAAGCTATTTGACAAAACATTATACTGTGCCATTACTGTACTGAGTTGTTTATTTGCAAAACCTCTGTGATTTCAATATAGTTTGTTGATTTAGACCATGTCTTTGACTCTTCTTTTTAGTAAATGTATATGAGAATTATTTTATGTTATTGGATAAATCATTTAGGTTTTCATCTTTGATTTCTATTATTCTGGGACTTAGCAGATTGTTGAATGGGCCCTTAAATCGCATCCAAAAGATAGATTTACCATGCCTATATCTACATCTTGGCGCATCGCCTTAGTTAGATCTTTATTTTTTATATCTGCTTCCTTTTCCCATTCCAAAACCCTAATTACAGAAGAAGCTGACTTCTTTAAAAATATGGAGGTCACTCAGTTTACCACAATTGATCCCCCCATTAACTCAGTTTCCCATAAGGTTGTTACCTTATCATTTTTTGGAATCAACAGTTTCTTTTTCTGGCATGCTCGGTGGGACTGCTTAAATGTACCTAAACCTAAAGTGGGTGTATGAGCCATCATCCTGTTACTAGATCCCAAATAGCTAATAACCCTAGCTTGCTAGTGCCACCACTAGTAACAGTATGAACTAGAACCCATCCAGTGAATGTTCTGATCTCTCCACCATACATGTTGCCAATTGCTAATAGAAATTACGTGGTGTGGGATGTCGAAAGTCCCCTGGTAGCACTAGTAGCACCCACCATTTGGGCCCCAATCCTGACCTCTGCTTTAAAAGCTATACCAAAATTCAGTGGGGATGGCTCAAAAACACCATCCAAACATTTTCAAGATGTGGCGAATGTGTGTTTGGTGCACAGAGTCACCGACCAAAATATAGCGCTAAGGTTGCTCGTCGCCTCTTTCAAGGGTAGGGAACTAGATTGGTACCGCACTCTGCAAGCTAACACTATCGGTACTAGGGATTAGCTCGGAGATCCTTTCTATGAAATATTCTCAAATGATGGAGATAGGTCCTCGCTATATCATCAACTGGCGACCATAAAACGGGCCTCGCATGAAGCCATGACTAACTTCAATGCTCAGTTCCATATAAATTGGCAGAGAATCTAGGCTGCTATCCACCCACTAGTTGAGTTGGTATTTATGTTCTACTTGAATCCAATCAATGTTGACATCTCAATTATGATATAGTCTCTTGGCAAAACCACTCTACCGGATGAATACAACGTCACTGTCAAGGTGAAGAACAATCTGATAGATGTCGAGAAGTTGTTGCCTTGGCCCATTATGCCTATATTTCCTGAAATATCAGTCCCCGCCCAGGAGATGTCATCTACTAGTGCACCCGCTCCTCCTCAATCTATGTACACATATCTGAACGTGCCATAAAATGTCGCTTCTACATTCGGCTCCTCAAACGATAGGATGAGCGATGTCAAGGAGATGTTGCTGACCATTGCTAGCAAAATAACTACCATCAAGCAAAACCAGTTTGTGCCTCTGAAGCCAACCTACCAAAATTATCAAGGCGGATGATCTTCTTACCAACAAAACTAGTTCTAAGGAGGCTCCCGCATAAATCCACAGGCTCAAAAAACTAATCAAATAGTGCCAGTACCTACTCTACTACAAGGTGCTCGAGCAATGAGCTAATAGCAGGGAAAAACAATTTAGTCGATGGCATCAACCCCTAGTGCTTCCCCTGTGGTGACGCGCATAACCCACAAAATTTCCCACACAGAAACCTACAAAAAAGGGTGGCGGAACAGTGTAGCCAAGGCATGATGTCAAATTATGGAGGTTATGTATATGCCTCTCCATAAATGGAAAATAAGGAACTAACTACACAAATGCAAGGGATGTCCCTGGAGCAAGAAACAAATATAGCTCCCGATCATGCACTCATCTCATGGATGGAAGAAGAATAAGTGTTGTTTGCAAACGATGCATCCACATCAAAAGCCCTGCAAGTGCAATATGATTATAACACTCGCTCAAAGAGGAGACTCATGAGTGAACCACTCATCCCACAACCAGTCAATCTGTAGCCCAAAAGTGCCTCCGACCAAACTCCTAGTACCTCCACAGTTGCACAACAATTTCAACCACAAAAGGAAATTTTTATAACTAGGGCTAATGAACAGAAGCCTTCAAATCCACCACCATTCAATGTGGTGGAGAAATTGAAAAAATCATCCAGTAATGTGTCCCTTTGGGATATCTTAGCTATTCCAGAGCAGAAAACATTGCTATAGAAGGCTCTCCAGGAAGATGCAATCATTGAGCCAACCGAACAATCACTCAAGGGAAAGGTTGTTGATCCATCACCTCCTGCCAAAGTCCTCACAAATAGTACAAAGGAAGCCTCTACTGAGGTTAGAGATAAGCCAAAACCAAAACCCTTTTTCCTAAATCTTATTGTGGGGAAGAAACTATTGCATAATTTTATGATTGACTCTGGCACTAGCACCACAATCATGCCCAAGCAGATAGTTGAAGCCTTAGGACTTATCCATGAACCTTTAAAAAGGGGGTTATGCAGCTTGATGGGAACAAGGCCAAAATCATAGGTGTCATCAAGGACCTTCCCTTGACTCTGTTCTCTTGTCCTAGCATCAAAGTTTCACAAGATACTTTGATCATAGATGTTCCCCCCATGTTCGGTCTCTGCTTATCCCAAGAATTCACTTCAAAGATAGGTGGATATCTTTCTTTGGATTGGTCACACTTGATCCTCAAGACCAAACATGAAGCTAAAATGAAAATAATATATAAACCACTGCACTCTGAACATGTGGTCGATGAAGCCATGATCAACTTTGAGGTTCCTCACACCTTTTTCACCAAAGAGGAAATGTACTGTACAGAGCTACTAGAAGATGAAAAGGTAACCGAAGACTAGATGAATCAAGAAGAGGTCCTCTTGAGCGAATATATAGATGTTGATCCTTTCAACAACTATCATGCCATCGGGTCAGGGACCTATGTCATCTATGATGAAGATCAAGTGCTTCCAAAGGTCATGAAGGAACCTGAGAGTGTTCAAGCCTCAGAGCTATGGACGCTGCACTTTGATGGAGCAAGATGAAATTTGGTGCAGGAGCTGGGATATGTTTGGAATCCCCATTAAATAAAAAGACACTCTGGTCTTTCCACTTCCAATTCACTTTTTTGAATAATGAAGCTAAATATGAAGGCCTAGTGCAAGGTCTAAGCCTAGCAGAGTGAATGGGCATCAAGTAAATAATGGTGTTCAGAGACTCCGAACTTGTGGTCAATCAAGTCCGATGGATTTCAACAGCTAAGAATGTCCGCATGAGATCCTATATACATAGAGTTTGGGACCTAATCGAGGGATTTGAAGCCTTCAATATCTAGACAATGCCCAAAGAGAAAAATATAGATGCGGACCAACTGGCAGCAATTGGATCTCAATTTGATCCTACTTTTGACCTAATTCATAACATGCACTCTGTGTGAGTGATAGTCCGACCGACAATTCTAGATAATGATAAAATATGGAAAGTGTTTGAAAGTGATGAACACATTGCCTCATTCATCCAGCAGTTGGGAGAGTTCATCGAGCAACTCCAACCAAATATTTTCAAGGCCTACGTCGAACAAATCATTCAGTTGAGGTCCAACAAGCTTCCCAAGGACTAGTCACTCTCAAAAACTATTTATTGTGACGATGCAAGGAATAACAAAAGGAAGTTTGTAGTGGAAAAAAGTGACTATGTAGACCTTCAAGTCAAAGACGACAGGAAACTCAAGGTTGAAAAAGATGTTCCATATCATGATAAAGAAATGCCCATCCATTTCTATGATAAATATGAAGGATTAGTAGCCTAGTTATAAGATGACCTCAAGGGATATGATCCTGAAATCATTCAGCATACTATAGAGCTGACAAAAGGAGTAAAACCTGTCTGCCAAAAGTAGAGGCCAGTGAATCCGATGATTGAAGCCTTGATGGCACAAGAGCTAACAAAACTAATTCAGTCTCAGATCATCTTCTTGATCAAGCATAGCACATGGGTAACCACTACCCATTGCCTCCTATGGAGTCTATCTTACAAATAGTGGTTGGATTGGAATGTTCTCATTGATAGATAGCTTCTCCGGTTACAATCAGATTTGGTTCAAAGAAGAGGACTGACACAAAAAAAAATTCACTACCAAGTGGGGAACGTTTGCATATGCAAAAATTCCTTTTAGCCTCTCAAATACGGGAGCCGCTTTCTAGCAAGCAATGGATATTGCTTTCAGTGAATTGATCAACAAGATTATCTTAATCTATTTGGATGATTTGACTGTGTTCTCTAAATCTAAGGAGGATCACTTTCATCACCTTGAAATGGTTTTCAAAAAATGCCAGCAGTTCGGAGTGTCCCTGAACCCCAAAAAATGTGTCTTTGAAGTGTCGCAAGGAAAATTATTGGGACATATAGTGTCCAAAGAAGGAATTGCAATCGATCCTAAGCGGGTGAAGGCAATCAAGGAACTTCCCCTACCAGTCAACAAGAAGGGGGTCTAGTCATTTTTGGGGAAGGTTAACTTTGTAAGAAAATTTATTTCTGATTTTGTAGGGCTAATTAGACCTATCACCTTGATGCTAAAAAAGGATCAATTATTCAAATGGACAAAGGAAGCTAGAGAATCCTTTGAGAAGGTTAAGGATTGTATTTCTTCAGCTCTTGTACTGGTCAACCTAGACCTATCAAAGTACTTTATAATGTATGTATTCAGTAGAAAATCTAGCACCACTATTGTGCTAACTCAAAAGGATGATGAAGGAAAGGGAGAGCATCTAATAGCATTTCATTCCTATACCTTAAAATATTATGAGACAAACTACAACTTTGTCGAGAGGCAAGTGTTCACTATTATTAAGGGACTCAAGAAGTTTCGACACCTCATATCTTGTAAGAAGGTGGTTGTTTATGTTGCGCATTCCAGTGTGTACGAGTACATCATGGAAGGGGAAATCACTAAAAAGAGGGCCAATTGGATCACTAAGATCCTTGAATGACATTAAGGCCCATCCTACAAATACCATCTGAGGAAGAGGACTTTTCGAATATTTGGCACGTGACGAGGAAATCGCAGTTGAAGAGGAGCTTCCCGAGTTGGTTCTAACAAATGAATCTGAACCCGAAGGCTACTAGCTAGTAGACAGAGTGAGAGTCGTGCATACCAAAAAATATCCGTCGGGTCTTCCTTCTCAGAAGAGAAGATTCTATAGACTGCATAACAACAAATACGCACTTATTGAGGGGATCCTCTTCAAAAGGAACTTCAATGGCATTCTACTGTGGTGTGTCACCACAAAGCAAGTGAAGAGAATTCTTGAAACTTTCCACAGCAGTCCTATGGGCTGACACTTCTCTGTGAAAACCACTACCATCAAAATCATGTGCACCAGATACTTCTAGCCTATGCTATTCAATGACTCATACTCCTTGGTGAAAGCCTGCAAAGAATGCCAATTCTTCGCAGGGAGAAGAATTTTTTTTGTAATGCCTCTCAATCCGATAGTGGTTGATGAGCCCTTCGCACAATGGGGCCTTGATTTTATCAGGATGATGAATCCCACCTCTAGCACTGGACACAAATGGATACTCACGGCCATAGACTACTTCACTAGGTGGACTGAGGCCATGCCCCTAAAGAATGCAATGAAGGTGGAGATTGTGGACTTTCTTGAGGAACTGGTGATGAGATTTGGCCCGCCAAATACCATCATCTCTGACAATGCCAAGGATTTCCTAGGCTCTAAAGTATGACAATTCACACTCGTGCATGGAATATTCTTGAAAAAATCATCAAATTACTACCCGCAGGGGAACGTCCTAACCGAGTCAACTAACAAAAATTTAGTCTAACTCATTAAAAGAATTGGGTTGGCACATCAGGAGTGGCACAAGAACCTTTTGGTAGTACTCTGGGTAGACCGCATAACTCCTAAATAAGTTCTCAAGACTTCATAATATGAGCTAGTGTATGGGAAAGAAGCGTTATTGCCCATCTCCATCGAGATTCTTGCACTACATCTGCTCAAATCCCTAGAAGTTGAAGAAAATGGAACTATGAAGGTTCAATTGGCCGAGTTGTTGGAAGCACAGGAAAAAAGGGAAAAGGCCCTAATAGCCATGTCTAATCACCAGCAGGTGGTTAAAAAATGGTTTGACAAGAAAGCTTTGGACCAGGGTCTAAAATGCAAAGACCTAGTATTAAAATTCAATGAAAGGGCCGCGAAGCCTGGACAACACAGAAAATTTGATAGTCTGTGGGAAGGCCCTTTCAAAATAATTCAATGCAAGGAACACAATGCATTTGAATTAGAAAATATGGAGAAGGAAGCATTGGGGATATCAGTCAACGAAATCCACCACAAATTGTTTAATTAAGCTTCATTATTATTCTGCCAGTGTAAATATGTAACTATTGTAATTATTTCTTCTTTTGTACTTTGTCGGCCAGTCTTTCCACAAACTCATCAACAACCTATGAAGTAGGAAAATAAGCCCATATGTGGAAAATTGAAATGAACCCATATGTGCAAAATTGAAAAGGTACTCAAAGAAATGAAGTAGAGACATTAAAGGGAACCCATATTACAGAATTACAAGAAAAAGAGACAAGAATTTGATATAAGTTGTATATTCATTATATATACAAAAATTATAAACTTTGATAATAAATTTTAAAAATGGCTCTGAGGCCATACTTTTAAAGTATATATATAGTATGTAGTCTTTTCATATATATATATATATATATACGGTAAAGGCCTTTTTCAAGCATATATACAAAAAATAGATTAAGAGTAATTTTCTTTGAAATAGAGAAAGAGGAGTGCATCTCAGGTAGGAGCATCATTATCAACAGCAACATCTGGGAAAACTTCATTGACAACATCAGAAGGAGTACCAGGACCATGAACAACAACATCAGCATCAACAGGAGCAATGGCGAGTGGCAGAGGGAACATCAGGTTCCTGAAGTTGGTATACCAGTCAACACTGTAGAAGAGCACCACATTGTAGCAACGAAGTAGGAAGTGGCAGGCACGATTCACCCTTTGACGATTCTCTTCATGTGACATATGGAACCCACTCAAGAATGGTACCCATGGCACTACTGCATCTTCTTCAATATGCTTACGAAGGTCACTCACCGTTGGAAGGCCCAAACCATACACAGCATTCACCACCACCTCTCCAAGGCCACCTAAGTAGTGCTTCAGAAATATTTCAAGCGTAAGGCATAGGATCATTGGCTTGGGAACTTGGATATCAAGCAGAGACGCAAAAAAATGAGAACATATGTCGGTATTGACTCTGTACTTATCTTCATATTCCACACAATCTCAGCGTAACACCCACTTCATGGCTATGATAGCCAGTGAATGCTTGTTTTTGGTCATTCTTTTCAAGCGCCTAATGGAGATTTCACCTAGAAAATTCGTATGAGACTTGTTGCAAACTAGCCTAATTGAAGTATTCATGATGCTAATCTCTATGCAACTACCTAATGCAAGCTCTATAGAACTACTAATGCTAAACTCTACCTAACTACCCAATACCAATTCTTCCCAATTGCTAAGTGTGATTTTGCTACTGTCTTAGGGCCTATTTATAGAAATATGCAAGGTATCTACATGCCATAAGCATGATACTAATCGAGTACCAACTCAAAAATCCCACCAGAGGCCAACTCAAATTTCCCACCCAATTGTGTCTACCATGTACGAATTGTTGTGTGCAAAATTAATAAGAAGTAATTAAGTAGCATAAATTGGTGGCATTCCCAAGTGATCATCCATATGGTCAGGTGCTAATGTGTCATACTATAGGTGCTTCTCAAACTCCAAGGAGGAACTCATATCTTTTCAAGCACCCATTACATCTTTGGCTTAATTATTCTTTTTTAGATATTAATTTCCAAAGCATGCAAAAGCTTAAATCGCCTTCAATCGCTGGCTCAATTTCCAAGGAAATTACGCCGTAGGACATGATTATTAATTGTCATTATGAATTCTTTTCATTTCAAAATAGCAAGAAATTCGTTTTGCATGAGCAAAGGAGTTGGTGGTACATGTTGAATTAAATGTTATAAGGAAATTGTTGTATACCACTCCAAGAAAGAAATCACTAAGTATTGTGTGCGAAAGGATAACATTGTAAAATCTTCCTGAGTACACTATCTAGAGAAAAGAATTTTGAGCACAGATAGAGAAAAAGTGAACTGCAGAAAATTTGAACATCATTGGGATTTACAGTACCTTGAAATGGCTGAAAGTTCTTAGATGGAAGCACAGGTATAGGCAACCCAAAGCTTGTTCGACACCATGATAGCAGCACCAATCGCCAATATTTTTTATGACATCTCTTACGCATTGCCTAGGATGCCAGAAAATCCAAAGTGGATTCATATGTGGGTTCCAGACAAGTAAAAAACTCACAAGGACCAAATCCAAATAAAGGAAGAATGGGATAACATTCATGATCCCATCCTCGTGAAGAACCCTGAGACCCTTAGGGAAGGAGCTTGTGAAAGAATGAAAGTAGCTGATAATGAACGTAAAATGGTGTACAAGTTATGGTTCAATGGTCTTCCATAGTATATGGTCCACTTTGTGTATTATTTCCCAAAGCTCATTCATGAGGGCATTGAACATTTCAACCCAGCTACCAAAACCATCGAGGGTCAAGAGTTGAGAGTTAACATTAGCGTAGAAGCTATCTAGAGCATGTTATACATCCCTATAAGTCACTCTATAGTGGACAGAATGGAATCATTCACTCTAGAAAGTGGGTGCATCTTTTGGAGAGGCAAAGACAAAGCTATGGACTTTTATAATCAGGAAACGTGGAGTCCCTAAGAAGATTACAACAAGCTACCACAAATTCTAGTTGCGCACAACGCTTTTAAACAAGATATGCAGGATGTGCTCTCTATGATGGCATTTTTTTGCAACATGGATGACGACAAATGGGTGCATGAATTTCAACTAGGTTTGGGTTTTCAGTTGCATAGGCAACAGTCCCTGTTCTGGTATGACTTTTTAGAAGTCATCTACTATGAAATGATGAGCTAAATCAAGGAGTACTGCATGCAGCATAAGTTTAGGTTTCCTTCTTTCCTTGCTCATATGTTTTTATATCAGAACCCTAACTTTTTCAATAAAAGGATGTCATTATCTATTTTTACTGAGAAGGGAGCCAGAAAGATAGTTTCTGTATGGACTCCCCTCCTTTCTGTAACACATGATTATTATGCATTTTTAGAATTTTTATTAACTCTAATTCTATGAGACTTGAGTAAGCATGGCAATCTCTATCGGCTTTTCGCTGACCAAATAGGGTGTATGCAGAGTTTCACTCCTAAATGCGATTAGTTCCTCAGGAGATATTTTACATTCATCCGCATGCATGGCTTTACTGAGGAGCCATTCCCGCTCCCAGAGTGCATCACAAATAGGGTATTATCCCTTCAGATGTTTCAGTAGATGGCAGTTATTAACAATAATTTTTGTGGAGGAAAGGGAAATAGAGGATTTTTCAAATGCCCACTAACCTTCAAGTGGGTGGTAATGGCAAAAAAGTAGACACATAAGCTGCTTGAACCAAAGTTGGCTCATCTGGGGTTAGTGTTGATCTGTGACAAATGGCAGTGCAACCCCTTCAATGACTTAGGAAACGCATTCATCAAAGTAACCCATAGCCCCCGACCTTATTTGGAAAATCGGCAGAGTCCCCTGGAGGAACAAGATGATTTGTTGGTGGACCTAGCTCATATTCCTATAGAGGATACAAGATCACCATGGCTCAAGTTCTATTTTCCTTTGGCGAAGTATGATGATAAGCGCCAAATAGGGGCCACCCTTCACAATGAGTTGTCAAGAAATTTTAACTAGAGTGAGGAAAGGATTAAAGATTTTTGGATTTACTTCCAAGAGATCAAATGCCCTGATACCCCTTATCGGGACGTAGAGTCAGATGACAGATTTGATACTTTGTGGAACAATGAGCATGAAGATACTGATGCAAGCGGTGATGAATATATCAACCCAGATGAGGCTAGAACATATACAGGGAAGGGAAAGGAGAAGGAAAAAGTACATATGTCCCCAATGCAGCAAAAAGAAAAGGTGACGAAGCAGCCTAGCAAGGCTTCTTCAAATGTGCAGGTAAATATATTGTGGTCAGGAGCCTCGCATACACACACCTGGACCGCAAAAAGGTCCAAAACAACCCAGTAGCAACAATTGGAGGCCATAAAGGTGGATGAATCCCCAACCAACAAAAGGAAATGCACAAATACAACTCCTGGAGAGGGTTCGCAAGAGCCCGCAACAAGCCAAGAGCCTACGATGAGCACAAAGCTAGCGATGAGCCAAGGATCGCTATCATCTATACCGAAGGTATCTTTCGCTCCCTCTTTTCTTGCTTCTCAATCTTTGGTTCCTCCTGCTATGTCTGCATGGCCCATCACATCAAGTGTCAACCCTTATTTTTTCACCTCTGCTACAATGGTCGTGGGAGGTTTCTCTCAGTTCTCCCTGGCAAGAAAATTTTCCTTTACTCCTCTACGGTCTATTCCACCATTCATCAGAGCTCAATTTGTAGCCGCCATCGATACCTCTCTTGCTACTACTCTGTTGGCTCTGAATCAGTCCACCCAATAGATGAAATCCGCCATGTCTCCACTTCTGCCATCGCTTCCCTTGAATCCTCCCTCTACTTCACAGACCAAGCCTTGGCAGATTCCCCCATTCTCCACACTAATAGTCAATATTTTGAGGAAGAAATCAGCCAGAATCACTACCCTCTCATTTCCTTTTTCTCTCCCTCGTAGTGCACCCTTTGCAAGTGAGTTCATTAGGTTGATGAAAAAAATTTGTGGGAGAGTGATAAAACAAAATAGGCACGGGATCTCAGGCTTCAGAAGCAAAGGGAGAAAGATACTAAGAGGTCGGCCGAGGAAAAGGTGTAGAGCCTATTTAATGAATCTCAGCAGCAGTTGCAATTTGCAACCATGCATCCTACCATCACCAAACTGCAAGGGGAGATGCGCTCGGAGGATTACAACATCTATGCCATGGGGCTCGATTTGAGCATAGCTCAGTTGTAGAATAAAGTTGGGCTCATAGAGGAGACAACGAGTGGTGACCACCGACTTCCTCAAGTCTGGTCGCTAGCTGAAGAAGAAGGAGGAAGAGCTCAAAACTATCAAGGAGAGAATTGAATTACTATTGGTGAAGGAAAAGGAAAGGGAGGTAGAAATTGTGCGCTTGTCATAGCAAGCGCAGACAGAGTAGGACAAACTTCGGGAGGAACTTGCAAAGTTCCAAGCCCAAGATTCCAACCTAGTCACTGAGCTACAATAGAAGAACAAAGAATTACAGAACCAGTTAGGTCAGGTGGAGCAGGAGATGCAATGAAAGAATGAGGAGTTTGAGCATCAACGCACTCAATTAGAGAAAAAAATGCAACAAAAGGACATGGGTTTCCAGGGGTGACAAGCTCAATTTGAGAAGGAAATGTAGGAGATGAAGCTTTCCCTTGAAAGAGAATCAGCAAACATAAGTGAGGAAGAGGGAAAATGGCTCGCCGAATTGAAGACCCTACAGCAGCAAATCTTTGTTGCAAAAAAAAGAGTTACAGAGCTGATGCAGGATGTTGGTTCAAGCGATGTGGAGATAGGTCTTTTGAAGAATCTTCCCCAACCCCCTGCTACCTAGTCGGACCTCCTTCAAGTAGCCCAGTAGCTATATGTCTCATATTGGGAAAAGGTCAAGGCCTTCTGCCTGACTCTTCAGCCGAGGCTTCAATTCATGACAAAAGCAACAAATTTAGGCAGGGAAGTTCGTGAAACTATTGAGCGGTTCCCACAAGTCATCGTGGAGAAGGTTCCTAAGGTGGAAAAGTTGTTGGATAAGCTATACATGGTGTCAGATGAGGACTTAGCGAGCATGGGCATCGAAGACCGCAAGTCAGCTACCAAAATAGCAAAAGAGTTCATCCATTGCCATGCAGCTATCCTACATGCTAGTGATTGCACCACCACACTAGTCTGAACTATGAATAACATGTGGGTGAAATTCTCCTAGCTAACTCAGATGGGCTTGCCCTCCCCGTTTCTTTCCAATGATTTGGTGGCCACCATAGAGCAGATTGCAACAAAGATCATTGAGAAGTAGCAGGACACCTCCGCTTTCCAAGGCTTCAGTCAACCCCCTACTGTTGAAGATATCGAGGTCGCGACTCATTAGATAGCATGACTACTTTTCCAGCTCGAGTTTGAGACTGGAATATTGATGAAGCTGCCATATAAAGAAGTGATCAATCTACACGAGGTGCACTAGAATTTGCACGTTATATCAACGCCAACTGAGGACGACTGGTTGCCTTTGTAGACTACTCTCTCCAAGCTATGACTCTATCACCCAATGGATAAGGCTCTAGTATTTACACCAGAAATTTTGGGTTCCCCATTCCACAGGCGAAACACCCCTGATAGTCGCCAAAAGTTATGGATATAAAAATCCCTCAAGCTCCCTTCAGGTTGATTAGTTTGCTAAGCCTGACTCGCACTCCATATTTTCCTAGCCCCTTTTTGAAAATCTTCTCCCACCATCACCACATGTCCACTAGGCACTCCTCACAAGGATCCCCTCCTTTGTTCCTTCGGTGTGCCCCACCATGCTTCCACGTGTCAGTAGCGCAAGCATCCAAGATTCGCTTCCCTATCAAGCCCTATCTGAGTGCCACGTAGCATCGATCTGCATACACTTTTTGGAAAACCCCACAGTCAGCGCCAGTAGTGGAGACTTCCTCCACGTGTCTTCACCGCAGGGGATTTTCATCACAAAGAGGAGGAATGAACAATAGGCCCCGACTTGTTGCCACATTTCCTAACTGACTTCATGATTAAGTGACACATGTCTGCATGGGATTCCACTATTTATTCACTGGGACCACTGCCATCATTTGCAAGGGATGCATCTGGCTTGAGGGCGACCACATTCATGCTCATAATATTTTCTGTTACAACAGCCATGGGAGATCATTGTTGTAGGCATCATTGCTCATGATGAGGAATCTTTTATGTTATTGACTCCCTAGTGGTGGGATGTTTTCCTTATAAATACTACTTCTTTCTGAAAAGGAGTTCGGAAGACACGAAAAAATTTGTGAAAGACACTAGGCCTTTTTTTAATTTTTAGATTATTGTATGAGACTCATAGACTATGCCATTATTCGTCCTTTTTGTTTTCTTAAGCTATTTGACAAAACATTATACTGTGCCATTACTGTACTGAGTTGTTTATTTGTAGAACTTCTATGATTTCAATATAGTTTGTTGATTTAAACCATGTCTTTGACTCTTCTTTTTAGTAAATGTATATGGGAATTATTTTATGTTATTGGATAAATCATTCAGGTTTTCATCTTTGATTTCTATTATTCTAGGACTTAGCAGATTGTTGAACGGGCCCTTAAATTGCATCCAAAAGATAGATTTACCATGCCATTGCCTGTATCTACATCTTAGTGCATTGCCTTAGTTAGATGTTTATTTTATATATTTGCTTCTTTTTCCCATTCCAAAACCCCAATTACAGAAGAAATCGGCTTCTTTAAAAAATTAGAGGTCACTCAGTTTAGTGCAATTGGTCCCCCCATTAACTGTTTCCCATAAGGTTGTTACCTTGTCATTTTTTGGCATCAACAAGTACCTTTATACACTCATCTCTACATTTTTAAATGGTTCTTAGCAAGTTATTCCTCTATGTTGGCACATTATCTTCTTTAGTTGGCTTCAACAACACTATCTTCATAGAATATTTAACACACAGGTTCTTTTGTGCTACTTTTTATGTCAACTTGTGCACCATGGTTGTTAGTCTTTGTTCTACACATAATGTTATTTTGTTATGTGTGTGGGCACTCAAATTATCTATGTCCCATTTCTTCACATCTAAAGCATGTTTTAAAGAAACATCTACCTTATCCATGCCCTCTTCCTTGAAAGGGTATTTTTATTTTTGTGTACACTCTTGACAATGTGAGGTGATTACAAACTCTCATTTTTCCTCATGCAACATTTTATTTCCTTCTAGATAGCATGTATTCTACCTTCAATATAGACTTTTAGTCTTCTTCCACTAACTTTGGATTGGTCACACTAAACTCATCCTAAATGGAAATATGCAATCCATTCACACCTTAAGACTTTCTCTATGTCATCTTCTATGTGCCTAGCACAAATGGTCAATCTATAAAACTGTTCAATATAGTCTTTGACAATCATATAGTTTTGTCTCATGTTTTGGATTTTTTTCAAAAGATTCATATCATAATCTACAAATAGAAACTTCATTTTTAACCTTGCAACCATTTTTCTCCAAGCTCTAATCTTATCCTTTCCTTTTATTTGGGCTTCTCTATTTGGATATGATCCTAGCATAAGTATGCATTTCTTTACAATTGATACAAACAAATCATACCTTCTTAGGATCTTCTACAAACTTATATCTAAAATGTTTATCCAATTCTACAATCCAATATATCAAATCTTTTGGACATAATCTTCCTAAGTAGTTTGGGATGTCCATGCATATTTATCACCTATCCTAGATATGGCTCTAAACAACCTACCCTCTTTTGAATCATGATAGAATTTATCTATGTGCACTTCAAGGGCCTCATTATTACTCAAATCTATAGTTGCTTCTCTTTTTTCAATAGTCTCCATAGCTTCCAACCTTATTTGGAGATCTCACGTCATATTTTCCAAATATCTCATACTTGGTAGTAGATTTCTTCCTCATCCCTCAAGAGGAATCCCTCTATTTACCATTTCATTTCATTATTGTTAGGGGTTCCAATGAAGGGATATATTAGATCATAAAAAATTCAGAGAACTAGAGTGTTAACACAAGTACTTGAAATTAAATGTGGAAAACACATAAATGGACCTAGGACATTACTTTTATTACACTCTTCAAATGATAAGTTACAAGGATCCAAATGAGATATCAACAAAAAATCTCCTAAACTAGTCCTCACACACACATGCGTGTCACAACAAACCACAATCTTTATTCAAACTTTTATCCATATGTTCTTACTCTAACTACCAACCCCCTTTAATAACATCAACATGCATAGGAAGCCACTATAGAATTTGAATGATTCATCTCCTTGCTAACCAATTACATGTTCAAAAATATCCATTTTTGTATCATGGTTTTATTTTTTAATAGGTGGAAATTTTTCTATTTCAAAAATATGGACAACTAACAACAATTATTCTAGACATTTATAATAAAATGAGTGATCCATCATGAATAACAATTATTATTATTGGCTTTTCTAATTAAATGAGTGAGAAATCATGAGAGTTATGTGTTGTTGTGTGTTTTAGCATACCAACACATTGAAACAATGGTAGTTTCACTACTTGAAAGGTTTCTAACCCCAATAGTCTTTCTTTGGTTGGTATAAGCAACAATGACTAAAGGACTTTTGTAGGTGAGCTAATTGATAGTCCTATTCAAGGTGCTTTAATATAAAACTAAGAGTTTCAAACTAGATTTGAAGTACAATGCTCTAATTTCTTGTACACGTCCTAACATTTGATCTAAACATTCCTTCAATTTCAATTTACAAATGAATTTCTATGAACTCTCTATGTTTCAAATTTTCAAACAACTATAGAGAAAAAAAATTGCTTTAAGGCCAAATTTGTGGATCGACTGTTTGAGTGAGTTCCAATGAAACTTGGTTTATTTTGTGTTTCTCACTAACACATCAATTAAAAATCAAAAATTTGGAACTTATTATTTTGAACATTTTTTCCTTTTAAAAATATGCAATAATACCTAATTTACCAAAAACCAATATGAAAACCAATAGAAGTGTAGACACCCAAAAATCAACTTTCCATATTATAATTAATTAATCAATTTTCCCAATCTATTTTATTTCCATAATCCTCTAGTTAATTAATTATTTGTCACCATCACACAATTATATTTTATTTAATAAATTATATTAACCTTTTTTATAAGGTTGATTAATATATTTAATTCAACCATAGTCTTCACCCCATAATTCTTCTAATCCTAATTAGTTAATTATCCCTCATTAATTCCTTATTAACATTTTCTTTAATTTAATATTTCTCCAACTCCTAAAATTATCATCATGTGTCATGTGTCCTTCCTCCTCACATGTACAAGCTTGCACATTCCTCCAATAATTCCCCACCTCGCCATTCAAAATCCACTCAAGGAAAATGTCACTTTTAGGTTTGACTATGTACGAGGCAATCTCCCTTCTTTCAATAAATCCTATTTTTAAATTTCCACCTCCCTTGGAGTAAGCAAAAATTCAAAGTTTATCACTTTTGGGAATCCTACTACAATCCCTAATTTTCTTGTTCAAACTCCATCATTAAGCCATCCTTTCCAATAAACCCTCTCATGACATCTGTCCATTTCCTCTCACTTGAGAGACCTCCTCTAATCTAAGCCCTTGATCTTTTGGCAACATCTTAGCCCTTCATATCCATCATCAATCCATCCTTTCCAATAAACCCTCTCATGAAATTTATCCATTTCATCTTTCTTGAGGGACCTCCTCTAATCTAAGCCCTTCATCTTTTGGCAACATCTTAGCCCTCCATTCCTTACAACATGAATCTATAAATAGAAGCTTTTACCCTTCATCATTATCAATTATTTTTCTATCAAGTGCATGCTATTATTTTTCCATCATAACTCCCTAATCATACCAAGATTATGTTAGTTTTACTATTAAGCAATCCAGATCCATGAACAAGCGAGCATATATTTGAGAGAAAAAATCAAGTGGAGCTAGGGTGCACTCTACTTCTACTATATTTGAAGAACAAGGTGAAACAAGGTAAAAGATATTGTGTGTTAGCTTTATTTTATGTTATTTACCTTCTTTAATTTTCTTGTCTTCATTTTTCCACACCAAATAGGACCCATGTTGTACTATTTTTTTCTTTCTTATTTTTTTTCAAGTTCTCAATTAAGTTTCTAGAACGACACTTACACTATGTATTTCTTTGCTTATGAATTTACCACTTCTTTGACTTTTTACACTTTCACTAGTCTAGTGTTTCTAGGGTTTTCTAAAATTTTGGCTTTCATGTAGTATTTTTTTATTTTCTAGTGGTATTGGTTAGTGTTTAGCTCTATTTCGTAGAAACCATAACCTTTTTCTATAAATGCTATTGTTATATTCCAAAATTATGCTTCTACTCTACATATCCTCACTTTTGTTTTAGTTTAGCACTTTTTCTCCTAAAGCGGCACTTTCACTCTATAATTTTTGTTCTCTATTGTTTCGATTTATCTTTTTGGTTTTATTTTGTTCCACTATTCACTAATATGTTTCTTTTCATCATTAACCATTCCATGTTCTCTATTTTTGTGTTGTTGAATTTTTTTTGCAGATAAATCACTAACTTCAATCCCTATCTAGGTTATCCCTTCCACACCATGAGACCACGCTTATGATTTCATCTTGACACTTATGTTGTACAAATCGACACTTATACTTTTAAGGTGAAAACCTTTTTTTTTTATTTTCTAGTTTTTGGCTTTCTATTTTCTTTTTCTTTTCTCTATACATAATCACACTTGTGCTCTATAATTTGACACTTACGTAGTTTAGCAATTGTGTTTTGTTTATCAGTGCTTTCATTGTTATTTTCTTTGAGCTTTAAATTTTCAATTTTCTGCTAACCTTGTTGTCTAATCTTGGAAATAACAAAGTGGTGTGGCTTGTTTTCACTAGTCAAAGGGCAAGAAATTGAATCTACTAACTCATTTGTGTTGTAGATTTTCTTTTCCAAGATTTTTTGTTTTTCATTAATCTAGGCACCAAAGTTAGTTTAAAAGGTTAATGCACATTGTTTTTTGTATCTTTTGAAGTGTGTAGACATATGCTCTCTACTTGCACACCTAGTGTGACCTTAGAGATAGGAAATATCACATTTCCTTTTTTTGTTTAGTTCAAATCCTAAGGTGTGTTAGTGTGTGTATGCCCTCCCCTCATACCTAGTGTGATCTTGGGAATAAAAAATAACTAACATTAACCTTTCCCATTACAGGTCCTCCCTGGAGATTTCATCACCCCAAGGGACAACCTCAACCATGTGTTTGACAAGGTATATATGGGGGGAAACAAAAATGTACCTCAATCTAGTCACATTCTGTTTGGTTAATCCTTGGGGCCCTTGGTGATTCATGAAACAAGGTGAAGGGCTTGTCTAAGTGGTTTTATCTCAACCCATGCTTTTAGATAGGCTAGTGTTCATGGATTGGGTGTCACTTACCCTTGTGGTGTTTTGAGGACTCCCCTAGAAAGCTTGTAAATCCTAGATAAGACCTTTCAATCATTTTATTGTGTAGTGAAAGGGATGTGTATCACACCCTAGCTTTTATCATGAGTTCTTCCATGTGGTGAGATAAAGCTAACCTTGGGAAAAGCTTTGTTTTTCAAGGTAAGGGGTGTATAGGTGGTACATGACCTTGCATTCCATAGTTATCCATTCATAGGTAGATAGTATTCATAGATTAATTTTCATTGTGGGACCATACTAGGAAACACATCTACTTGAATAATATTAGTGAATGTGCTCATATTCTTGTTGTGTCTTCATGTGTTAAACCAATAAAAAATTATTGAACCTTTTACCCTGGAAGTCAATTAAACCATAATTTTTTATTGTGTGTTTTAAAATCTGTTTTCAAAACCATTTGAAACACTCAAAATCTTAAATTAGCGCTTTTGATATGTGCTTTGATGCTTTCACTATTTTAGCACTGTGTTGTATGTCTATACATGTGCTTGTTTGTACTTGCACTTTGTATCTCTACAGTTATGCCTTTAAGCACTTGTGCCTTTCAATGCTTCTGACTTGTACTTCAATGCTTCCTCTAATTTGTCCAAAACAATTAAATAAAATCCCTCAATATATAAAATTGAGCTTTTTTTACTAGAGTTTTAGCTTAGTAAATGTCGGTCAAACCTAGGTTATCTATTAAAATCATTACCAAAAACCCTTTTCATTGTCCATGTTTTTTGACCATATTACCATCCCCCTTGGTCATTAACCATCCTAGACTTTACCATTGCTAGCGTTCTCAAAATTTTCATCCATTTAATTTAGAATGTTTATCTTTTTACATAACCTAACAATCATCCTCTCACTAAAACCATTATAATGTCTCCAAAAGCCTAAGTTTTTGTCTTTATCTTCATTTCAATTAAACCTTAGGTTCATCCTAGTCACCAACTTAATCAATACCATTTCAATTCATATTTATCCTCTTAATCACCAAACCAAAATAATTCCCCAAACTCCCTTTCATTTTGATTTGTACTACCCTCCATAACCCCTCATCTAATCGAACTCCAATTCATGCCCAATTTTTTCAACCTTCATTATCATCTCAATAATCTTGGTCATAGTCACATTCCCCTTATTTTTGGAATTAAACTTAATCAACCATACATCCATATTCATTATCTTCACATTTTCTAACCTCACTATTGTCTTCCCAATCTTGACTATAGTCATTTGATCCCCATTTTTGACTTGTACTTCACATATTCATCACCAAAATCAACCTCCTAAATATTTCATCTATCCATAATCATCCTAGTTTTATCACAAACCTCTTCCAAACCAAAATCAAAATCATCACATATCCATCGAAATCCAAAACAAAAACTCAAATTGGCTTAAGGTCTAGTCTAGATCTTTTAATCCTTCAATCTCTAGCTTGTACTTTGCTCGAGAACTTGACTATCTCAAGTAGAGTGTCAAGGTAGCTCTTATCAAATTTGGATAAATTATCTTAGGAACTTTGGTAACTCCTAAGTTAGTGAAATCCAAAAGCCTTACTCTCTTTTTTTCCTTGGGAACTTTCCTATCCCAAGTAAGAAAGGGTAGTTTCTATCCTCTTTTTTCTTAAGAACTTGCCTATCCTAATTAAGAAGGGATAAATCCTCATATAAAAAAAGATCTATATTTTCTTAAACTAATTTTGGTTTCATACAACAATCATCACCTTTGATATTTACTACTCCATCTTCTTAATCATCATAAATCCTTAGGTTAAGAATTTCAAGTAATTAAATACAAATATTATTCACTATCATCATCAAATATCACACCTCAAATCATCAAATTATAAGTCCAAAATCCAAATCATATCCCAAACCCATATTCACCATCATCATCAAATATAAAATCATAATCATCAAACACTAATTCCAAATCATTATATCCCAAGTCTAAGTCATCATACCCTAAATCCATATCATAGTATCCCATCCCCAAATCATTGTCATCACCATTCCATAAGTCTCCAACATAACATCACCTATCCCATAGACATAAACATAAACACATAAGCACACTCATTCACCAAAAACAAAAACCACCAAATCAAGAACCTCAAATAATAACCTTTCCAAATCCTATCATGCATCATCACTCATAAAAATCAAACCAAATCACATCATCCCAACCTTCAAAAACTAGGTCTCATCATTGTATACCAATAACAAGGTCCCGAGCTAAAAAAATAATGGATTCCAACCAATTCACAATTGCAATTCTTAAAGACATCTTCAACACAAAAATATAAGGGAACATGACACATCAACTTCCTTCCATCCCACATCAATCACTATCACAACTTACATATCAACCCACTTTACATGAGACACGTGACATAGAGGAAACTTTTGTGGAACAACCCAATTTTTTACCTAGAATTCAAGAGTTTTCTCAATATCTACAAAACATGAACCTAGTAGGTTGTCTCATTAGGGAAAACCTAGATCATTTTTTATTAACTCTAGCTCAAAGTGATACAAAAATACCTCTCAATTTTGACATATCCTAAATCAAAAGGTAGAAACCTCCAACATCCACTACCATAAAAAATAACACATATGGCAACCCCATTATCACACTTGGAGGTATTCCTAATTGTTGCAAGTATGAAGGTGTTTTCATTGATGTCAATTGGTCAACTAGTTGTTGTTTTCATCGATTTCATGTATGTTGGCTATTGGTTGTATATGTGGATGATATTGAGAAAATTGCAATAAAGAAAGGTTGTAGGTATTCATTGTTTGCTCCAGGTTTTGCTTCGGAATGTGTTGCTATGCTAGTAAGGATCTGAGGTATTGTTCATGGTTTTTGGAAGCTATTATATCCAAATTTTGGGTTTTTGGATCGTTGTACAAAGCGAGTTATGTTCACCAGTTATGAATCGTGCTTTTCTATGTATCTGGTTGAGGTTCAAGAGAAATTTAGTTGCTCTGAATTTCTTCTTTTTGGGTTTTATGACTTTTGGTTCTTAAGATAAGTTGATGAGGTCATGATCAAGTGAATTTTTTTATCCGGAAGATTGGATCGTGTTAAGGTTGAGTGTGCTTAATTGATTTATGTGTTTTACACTGGTATTAGTCGACCTTGTGTTAAACACTACTTACAAAGTTCATGGAAGTGTGTTGAGGCATGTTGGGAATTATTTAGGTCCTCATTAAGTGTATGGTTGGTTCGCCCTCATTCTAATTCTACTGTAGAATTTTTTGGTGCTAACATTTTTGGTGTTGACCTGATTTGAATTTGTAAATACAAATGGGATGTGGCTGACCTTGGATGAGTTTCAAGGTTGAAGATAGTATAAATATAATTCAAGATGTTTGTGAAAGGTTTGAGTGAATGAAAAAGCAAGATAGATGTGAAATAGTGTGTGTGTGTGATGCGAGTTTGAGCGGATCAGTGCAAATTCAAGTGGTGAGTTTCTGGAGGTAGTGAGTTGAAGGTGTACTCTATCATACAAGCATGTTTGCATGTGTGTGAGTGAATTATGGTGGAAACCTCCATTGCATTGAGACAATTTTATCTCTGTAACAAATCTATTCTATCTTCTTTGTAATTCTATGGCAACGAGCCTTCGGGTGGTTAACCCTTATTAGATAGTAAGTCTTGTTCCAGATAGTGAGTCTTGTTTTGGCAGTGAGCATTTCTAGTAGTGAGCCTTTGTATTCAATTTTGATATTCTTTATATTATGAGCTAATCCTCACCGTGGTTTTTCCCTTATTGGATTTTCCACATAAATTTGGTGTTGTTGTGTGTATGGTTTTTACTTCTTTCAGTTTCTGCTTTTGCACTTAATGATTAATCACATAAGCAAAGTAAAGGATTTGTGAATGATAATTAATCTAACCTATGGTGGAATGGTTAATTTCTACAACTGATTCACCCCCCTCTTAGTTGTCTTGTTCAAAAATTGGTATCAAAGATTGGTTCCTTGGAGAAGAGCTTAACCGCTTAAGGAAGGTCCGGGATGGCAAGCAAAATCACTATTGAGTGTCCTAGGTTCAATGGGACTAATTATTCCCTCTATAAAATAAAGATGGAAGGATATCTGGAATACTATGGATATGATACTGAGAAAGCTTATAAGACTATATATAGTCCTTCTAATGTTTCGAGTACAACTGATGAAATCAAGGTGCATGAAGCAAACAATAAGGAAAAGTTCATTCTAAAGAATAGTCTTTCACATTATGAATTGATTAAAGTTCAAAATCTAAAAACTGTTAAAGAGGTCTGGGATGCATTGGAAAAGATTCATGAAGCAAATGAAAAGGTCGAAGAAGAAAAGTTGCAGAATTTGGAGGCACAATTTGAGATCCTGCATAAGTCTGAAGATGAGAACATTAAATCCTATGTACAAAGAGTGGATGAGTTGGTAGGTGGAATGCAAGGACTTGGTGCTATAGTGGATGAATCCAGGATTTTGAAGAAGATTCTTAGAACTCTCCCTGATGCATACACTAAAAAGGTATCTACTATTGAGGAATTTATAGATTACAAAGCCTATACAAAATATTTTTTATTGGGTACTCTAACATCATTTGAAATGAGAAAGCCTAGCTTGAGAAATGGATCCAAGACAAAAACTATTTTCAAGGCTACAAGATTTGAAGATCTGGATGAAGAGAACCTCGATGAAGTAGAAGCTAACTTTGTAAGAAGAATGAGAAAGGGCTCTGATAAGTATGAAGGTAAGATACCTTTTAAATGCTTTAGTTGTGGAGGAATAGGTCATTATGCCTTGAGATGTCTGGAAAGAGCTAAGAAGAATAAACACAGATTAAGCAAAGAAAACAAAGGGAAGTCGATTAAGAGAGCATATTATGTGAATGAAGATGTTGGTATTTCTAATGAAGAATCTAATTATGGAGATTTTGATGACGATGAATGCTTATTCTTGGCTATAAAAGATTAGTCTACTTCTACTAATATTGGAAGACAGGTAAAGGAAAGTGCTCCTGAGAAAGTTGAAGATATTGTAATTTTTGTTCTTCATGATAAACAAGAAAATAACTACTGAGTTGTTTATAGTGGTTGTTCACATCACATGATTGGTGATAAGCGTAAGTTTTTTAAGCATGAAAAATATGATGGAGGATTAGTTAAGTTTGGAGATGATACTGGTGTTAAGAATTGTGCGATAGGTTCAATCAATTTTGATGGCAGGCATAATACTGGTGTTGTCTACTATGTTAAGGGTTTAAGGAATAATCTCTTGAGTGTTGGAAAAATGTGTAGTAAATGATATAATCTTGTATTTGTGGATGAGACATTTGAAATCAAGAAAGGATCCAGAACAATGATTGTTGCAGGAAAGAAGTTTGGAGGAAATATTTATCAACTTAAGGGTGTTGATGGACATTGTTTTATGTCTCATATTAATGAAAGTTGGTTATGGCACCAGTGGATGTGTCATATAAATTTTGAAAACATTATGAGAGTTAGTGCAATGCAAGTTGTAAGATATTTACTAAGGATTGCAAAGCCTATTAATGTTGTTTACAAAGATTGTCAATTTGGAAAGGAAGCTAGAAACTGCTTTAGGTCAAGGAAACAATCTACTACCAGACTACTAGATCCAATTCATACAAATATTTGTGGTCCTACAAGAATAAGAAGTCTACAAGGTGACAGGTATTGCATGATTCTAATTGATGATTACTGTAGATATACATGGGTTACTTTTCTTAGAGAGAAATATGATCCATTAGATAGATTCAAGGAATTTAAGGCTATGGTTGAGAATGAACCAAATTTGAGAATAAAATGTTTGAGGTCTCATAGAGGTGGTGAATTCACCTCCAATGAGTTTAACATGTTTTGTGAAGTTCATGGAATAAAGAGGCAATTTTTTGCTCCTAGAACTCCTCAGCAGAATGGAGTTGTTGAAAGAAAGAACAAGATGATTCAAGAAGTTGCTAGATCAATGATTGCAGAGGTAGGTCTATTGGAAGTTTACTGGAGAGAAGCCATTCATTCTATTGTTTATGTGTTCAATCAAGTTCAAGCAAAAGCTAACAGTACCAAGACCCCCTATGAGCTATGGTGTGGAATAATTCCTACTATCAAGTATTTTAAGGTATTTGGAAGCAAATCTTACATCAAAAGAGATGAAGAAAATTTAGGGAAATTTGATGCTAGATGTGATGAGGGTATCTTCCTTGGATACTCTACTAGAAGAAAATCTTACAAGTGTTTCAATAAAAGGCTAAGAAATATCGTAGAGAGCACAAATTTCAAGGTGGATGAAGCATTGAAGAATTCAATTGAAGTTTATGGATATGTGTCAGATGAACCTGATTGCATAGAAGTTGAAGAAGTTGTGGAAGAACAAGAAAAGAATAATGAAAAAGAAGAAGCTCTAGCAGTGTCCCCAAAGGCACCTAAATATGTGCAAAAGAATCATTCAGAAGATCAAATCATTGGAGACAAGAGGAAAGGAGTATTGACAAGAAGCAGAGCTACTGCTGCTAGTGAAATAAATATGTGCTTACTTTCTGAATTTGAACCTAAGACAGTAAGTGAAGCATGTAAATATGAGCATTGAATGAAAGCTATGGAAGAAGAACTCATGCAGGTTGAGAATAATTAAACTTGGGAATTAGTCCCTAGATCGGCGGATAAAAACATAATTGGATCAAAATGGGTATTCAAAAACAAGTTAAAAGAGAATGGAGAAGTGGTCAAAAATAAAGAAAGAATTGTGTGTAAGGGCTACTCACAAGTAGAAGGTATATATTTTCATGAGACTTTTGCTTCAGTGGCTAGGATGGAAGCTATCAGAATGTTTTTGGCATTTTCCACACATAAAGATTTTAAAGTTTATCAGATGGATGTAAAGTCTACATTTCCGAATGGTGAGTTAGAAGAAGAAGTCTACATGGAACAACCAGAAGGATTTCAGTTGTCAGATCAACTAGATATGGTATGCAGATTGAAGAAGGCTTTATATGGATTAAAGCAAGCTCCTAGAGCTTGGTATGCAAGGTTGGACAAATATTTGATTCAACAAGGTTTCAATAAAGGTACGAAAGATAGTAATTTGTACTTCAAAATTGAACATGACAAGATCTTGATAGTAGTTGTATTTGTTGATGATATTATCTTTGGAGGAAATGAAATACTATGCAAGATGTTCGCTGAAGAAATGCAAAAATATTTTGAGATGTCTATGTTTGGTGAGACAAATTTCATTCTTGGGTTGCAAATCAATCAAATGGAAAAAGGGATTTTTATTTCACAGTCAAAATATTTAAAAGAGATGTTGAAGAAGTTTGGAATGGATGGTTCCAAACCGGTATGCACTCCTATGGTAACTAGTTGCAAATTGAGAAAATATGATGATTCACCTAAGGTTGATTAGAGCAAGTATAAATCTATCATTGGAGGACTATTGTATTTAACTTCTACTAGACTGGATATCATGCATGCATTTTTTCTTGTGGCTAGATTTCAAGAAGATCCTAAAGAAGCACATGTTGCTGCTATTAAGAGGATATTTAGATACTTGAATGGCACTCTGGATTATGTTTATGGTATCCTAGGGATACTGATTTTACACTAAGTGCTTACACATATGCAGATTGGGTAGGTTTTGTTGATGACAAAAAAAGTACAAGTGGTGGTGTATTCTTTTTTGGTTGCAGATTGGTGTCATGGTTGAGCAAAAATCAAGATTTAGTTTCCTTATCCACTACAAAAGTTGAGTACATTACTGTAGCATCTTGTTGTACACATTTTTTGTGGATGAAACATACATTGAAAGATATCAAAGTAATGTATGATGATCCCATTTCTATTTTCTATGATAATACAAGTGCAATTAACATTTCAAAGAATCCAATGATGCACTCAAGGACAAAGCATATATCTATCAGGTATCACTTTTTGAGAGAAAAGGATGTGGAGAATGAAGTACAGCTTGAGTATGTACCTACAAAGCATCAGATTGCTAACATATTTACTAAGGCTCTTCCTAAAGATAATTTTGAGTATCTCCAGGAGAAGTTAGGGGTCATTGCCCCTCCCCTCTTAAACTAAATGCATATGGATATGCATCAATCCAATGGATCTATGGATCTATCTTTCTTTTGGACTAATGTTTGGTAGCTACCTCCTAGGGGGAGTAGGTAGTATCTTATGTTTTTTTTGGGAGTTTTCAATACTGGTAAGGTTCTTAATGTTAAAGGAAGAAAACAATGAAAATATCTTTTGTCTTTGCCATTGATGTCAAAGGGGGAGAAGAGTATCATGTGAAAAAAATTATCTAGAGAAGATCTCGAGAAGAGTATCATATGGAAAAAATTTATCTACTGAGTGGGAGAAAGAAAAATCATGAGAAAGTGTGTTCAGAGTTGTGTTGTCTTTGATGATTTTTCACATCATGCGTTTCCATCAATGACAAAGGGGGAGATTGTTCCAAGTATGAAGGTTTTGTCACTGATTTCTATTGGTCAATTGGTTGTTGTTGTCATTTATTTCATATATGTTGGGTATTGGTTGTATATATCAAGGATATTGAGAAAATTTTAATAAAGAAAGGTTGCATGTATTCAGTGTTTGCTTCGATTTTTTCTCTGGAATGTGTTGCTATGCTAGTAAGGATCTGAGGTATTGTTCATGGTTTTCGGAAGTTGCTATATCCATATTTTGGGTTTTTGGATCATTGTATAGAGTGAGTTATGTTCACCAGTTGTGAACCATGCTTTTTTGTGTATCTGGCCGAGGTTCGAGAGAAATGTAGTTGCTCTGAATTTATTCTTGTTCAGGTTTTATGGCTTGTAGTTCTCAGGATAAGTTGATTAGGTCATGATCAAGTGAAATTTGTTATCTAGAAGATCGAATCGTGTTAAGGTTGAGTGTGCTTAATTGATTTATGTGTTTTACACTGGTATTGGCCGACCTTGTGTTAAACACTACTTACGAAGTTCATGGAAGCATGTTGACACGTGTTCTAACTTATTTAGGTCCTCATTAATTGTATGGATAGGTTGCCCTCATTCTAATTCCACTGTATAATTTTTTTTCGCCGACCTAATTTAAACTTGTAAATACAAATGGTATGTGGCCGACCTTGGATGAGTTTCAAGATTGAAGATGGTATAAATATAAGTCGAGATGTTTTTTAAAGGTGTGAGTGAATGCAAAGAGCAAGATAGATGCAAAATTGTGTGTGTGTGTGTGATGAGAGTTTGAGAAAATTAGTGCAAATTCAAGTGGTGAGTTTCTGAAGGCAGCGAGTTGAAAGTGTACTCTATCATACAAGGATGTCTGCAAGTGTGTGAGCAAATTGTGGTGGAAATATTTGTTATATTGAGACATTTTTCTCTTTGTAACAAATCTATTTTATCTTCTTTTTAATTCTATGGTAGTGAGCCTTCCAGGTGGTTAACCCTTACTGGATGTGAGTCATGTTCTGGACAGTGAGTCCTATTCCAGACAATGAGTCCCATTCTAGATAGTGAGTCATGTTTTGGAAGTGAGCCTTTGTATTCAGTTTTGATATTCTTTATATTGTGAGCTAATCCTCACCATGGTTTTTCCCTTATTGATTTTTCCACGTAAATTTGGTGTTGATGTGTGTATGGTTTTTACTTCTTTCAGTTTCTACTTTTGCACTTAATGATTAATCACAAAAGCAAAGTAAAGGATTTTTGAATGATAATTGATCTAACCTATGGTGGAATTATTAATTGCTACAACTAATTCACACCCCCCCTCTCAGTTGTCTTGTTCAACACTAATAACCTATCCAATACCCAACCATCTTCTAGCTACATTTCTACTTCACAACTATTGTCACATAAAACTGCACCCTACTAAATATGAGTTCAGTGTTCTAATGACACAACGGAAACAACCTCAAGGTGTGGGAACTTCAATAATGAGGTTGAATTTCTAGAGAATTTGGGCTTCCTCTAATAAACTGAGTGAAAATGTACTGGTCTAACCCAATACATAAAACCCTATTGCTATTCTACTCTAACATATCACAGAGAAAAGAGATAGAAGTAGATATGAAATATAAAAGAACATGATGCACCAAGATAAAAAAATATTTTTTCCTTCTTCAAAAAACATAATACGTCAATGAAACAACTAAAACACATGCTCATACATTAATATAAATGGATTTTACTCAAACATGCAAGAGATTATAGTGATAATAGCTGGATTTTATTAGCATAAAGCTTAGAAGCAATATTTATAGTGGAAGAATTCAAAAAATATAGTGTATGCAATAGAAACATCCTAGAGGAGCTAGAGGAAGAACCCTTTGAAAGAATACAAGTATTTCCTTTATAGTTCAAGAATAACTGAGATAACTTTAGACCAAACCCTAAACCTACTAGGGTTAAAAAATATCCAATCTGATTAGATAATAGGAGAAGGCCATCAGATCTCGCATTGAGACTGGCCTAGAAAACCCTGGTGTGCATGACATACCTCTGCATTGAATGCTCTGTAAGTGTAGAGTAGGGAACTCCTATAAAATCTCATGAAATTTGATCTGCAATAGAAGGAATGTCTCTTCCAAACATAAATAGGTATGGGCATCGCTTTTGCATTAAATATGGCATGGGGAACTATGAAGGATAAGCCCTACATTGAGAAAATATAATCTTGGTAGCCATTAGATTAATTTGGTTGTTGAAATGTAGTTGTGCCATTACTTCTAAATCACCCATGAACATGGCATGTTTATCTATTGAAGTTTGAATTTGGGTTGTTGGATTGAAGACGTATGGCTGAGATCATAGCCTCAATAGAAGTTTAAAACATGATCACTTGATCATATGGGATATTTGATCAACGGCCATCATGAGCTGACAATACATCACATTTCCCATCTGAAGCTACTCTCTTGAAAATGTGATGACCTACATCCTAGCCATGCAATAAAATGATGCCACATCACCCCTATATCCTTTCTTGGAGATATTACACATACCCCCTACACCTTAAGAGTTGAAAATGTGATGTGAATGACTCTTGTGATGAACCAAGGTGCTAACACCTGGCAGGGAATATTCCTTTTGCATATACCTTTTCCTTTGGTCATTCATCGCACGTCGCAAATAGGCCCCACCCTCTCCAACATATAAAGTGATGCACTAGATTTGACCGATAAACCAATATTTTTCCATGTGTTTGAATCTAGAACCTTTAGGACACATCACAACCTTCAACACACATTATAACCTTGAGTGAGGCATTTGATAGTGAAAACACGATGCATGCAAAGAAACATTTTGATGTGATAAGGGGTTGACACCTGTGTGGAATATCACCTAAGGATATTCCTTATTCCTGATCGCTTTCCTTCACTTCCATCACACATCGCATTTTTATTATGAGCTATTGAATTCACAAATGCGATACAAAGAGACCATGCGATGGAACAAGACAACACCACGTGTTGCAACTTGAAAGACTTATTGCATATCACATTTTACCCTTGCACCTTGTGATTTGAAAATATGATACACTAAGCATCGACAATGAAATAGAATGCCAACACTTGTCCACTGGCTCAAGAGCAGTGAAGCCATCACACATCGTGCAAAGGGAACCAGTGAATGTTAGATGAAATGATATGAAAATATGTGATGGAATGTGGTGTAGCCACATGGTGCAAGCTAAGTAGGGAAGAAAACAACTTAAATTAAATAATTAGCACATGCTCAATATGTTTTTTTAAAGGGGGACCTTCACTAGGTAATGAATGCGTTGATTTTTAAAAGAGGCAAAGGTGAAGGATAGTCTTGATCAAAAAAAGGAGAAGTTTTAAAAACCATGTCGATGACTAATAAGGGTTTCAAAACGAATATGAAACACTAAAACCCTTTGTCCTCATAATTTTAGTCACCACAGAATAGAGAAAGAGAAATTTATGAAAACCTAGGCAGCAACCGACAAAGTTTTGAGAGCTTACCAAAAGATTGACAAATTTCATACTTAGCCAAACTTTGTTAAAAGCCCAGATAGAGACTTAGGAAAATAAAAGATAAGTTGAAGCACGGGCTTGAACATTAAAAAGGGAGAAATGGGCCAATTATTGAATGAAAACCTAGACATAGGTTATAACTTAAATGGTTGGGAACCTACAACAGGAGGTCACACAAAGATATATCAAAAGTGCATGCTCAAACCTAGGGTTTAGGGTTTTAGCACATGAATATTTTAGAATTCCCAAACTTTCAAGGTCAAAAACCTAATTAAATACAATTGAGGAATTTCAAAACCTCCAAAACCCCAAAACATAAAAATAGCCATAAATTTCAACAGGATGCACCATTAAGATCTCTCAGATCGGTTATAATTGATAGGAATCAAAGGTGGCATGAAATTTCAACTACAACCAACCATAATCAATTAAAAATCATACTTAAGAATCAAAATACTAACAAACACAACCCATCCTAACACACATACTACCACTTCCCCATCAACCCAAAACTTTTTAGTATACTTTAACCAACAAATCTAACAACCCAAAAATTACATTCTCTCTCCCTGCATCTCAACATCCATCCCTCAAATCCTGCTCTGGCATCAATATACTCCACCCCCATATCTAAATCAACAACACATACATCCCAACATCGAATCAACAACACCAACCACCTCTTAATCAACACAGTACAAATCCCACAAATACCCTAGCACAACAACTACAGATAGTAAGAAACATGATCAAAGGACTTCAAACAGAACATCAAGAAGCCTTATAAATTTGAAGAAATATTTATGTACCCTTTTGATAAGTTCATAACCATAGTACCCTTCCCTCAAAAATTTTGAAATTCCCAAGTGTGATAAATACAAGGGAAATGGTGATCCTAGAGAACACACTAAATAATTATACATATCATACCAAGAAGTTTCTTATAGTGATATACATATCATGAGATTTTTTCCTAGAAGCTTAAGAAGTCAAGCATTGGAATGGTTCATTGACCTTCCACATGGATCTATCACCACCTTTAAAGACAACCACTTTGTTTTGCACACTTCTCCTACAACATTGAACATAAAATTACTATGTTGGATTTGTGCAACACTAAACAAAGAAATGGTAAGATATTTTTTTCCTTCTTACAATGATGAAGACATCCTAATAGTAGATTCCCATGGACCATCCCTAAAAACAAAATTGTTGTTATATTTTTTCAAAACATAATTCAAGAGATGGGTTTTCACTTACAAATGCAATGTGCCAACTCCTTTGATGAGATTATAGATAAGGGAGTAATCATAGAAAAGGCCCTTATCATAAATGAGTTATTCAAGATTTATAAGGACAATAATAATAATCAATCTAATGGAAAATCCCTCTTTTGGGCCAAAAACAAGAACATTATCGATGATGATGTGACTAATACCAAACACATTCAAAATCTCCAAACATCTACACCATCATCCTCCCAAAATAACTAAAAAATTTAAACTATCCAAAATAATGTTACCATTCCAAAAGGACAACCAAAACAGAATAATCCTCCAAAACATAAATATACTCCATTGGGAAAACCCATGGAAGTGGTTCTTCTCAAACTAGTCCAAGTAAACTTGATAAAACTTATTTTAACTAGACCATATGATCAAAACCAACCTAAACTTGCTTCATACAAGGAAAATGAATATTTGAATATCATTGGATAAAAATCCACTTACCCTCTAAATTTATGAAATTGAAAAACCATATCCAAGATCTCATCATTTGAGGTGAGAATGAAATTAAAGACCATCCCACTCAATCCTCTAATGAAAAATTAGGCACATATAAAGATCCCTTTCCAAAACATGATTATGTTAATGCTTCCATGTCCCAAGGGTATCCCTTACAACTACAATACACAAACCTCCCCATCATATGACTTTGTGATCAGTCGTATTACCAAAATTACATACCAAGTTTCCAAAAGAATAATCAAAGGTTTTAGTTGCACTGTCACCACACACTAAGAAATGATAACTATTTAAGGAGCTCCTCCATCGTCTTACCAACCATAAAAATAATACACTTTCTTATATTACCTTACAAAAACTCCAATGCAAATATTCATCCTTGATCTCCTTAGGACTTCTCTAGTACATAAGGAGATGTTAAACACAAATTTGTAAGAGCCCATAGTCCCCAAGGATATTAACACCAATCAATTTCAACCCATGATAAGAAATATATCCTCACCTCATCACCTTGTCATTACAAAAAAAATATTTACCATCCAATGAACCATCCCATAATAGTGTCCAATATCAAATCCTTCATCCACAAGCATACAATCAAATGTGTCCTCATAGATTATGGACCAAGCTTGAACCTATGTACTCTAATATTAATAAGATAGTTGGATATTTCAAAAGATTCATATATCCTCAAAAGAAAATTACTATCAAAGAATATGATGACATTGAACACGATTCATAAGGAATTATAAATTTCCATATCTAGGCTGGCCCTATTACCATGGAGACCACATGCCAAGTCTTAGACCTTGATCTCCCTTACAACATTCTCCTCAATCACCCATGAATACATTCCATGTAAGCCCTCCACATATCACCAATTCATCAAGTACATATACAATGATGTAGAAGTTACTATCCTTACCAACTCACAAACCTTCCAACACAACAAAATATTGGATGGTAGTTATAATCATTCCCATAATTTCCCAATCAATGTTATTGCTTCACCATCACAATCTTATATAGACCCGTCATCATTCAAATATTCCTCCACCTCTCACACCACTACCCCTGAGATCAAGGAAAATATCATTAGAAAGGGATGTGGAGAGTATGAACTATAGGACACATTGTAGATAATACAACTCCCACCCTCCCCAAAATCATATGGTCAACCTATATCTTCCAAATCAACACCTCAAGTCACCTTTAAAAGTGATTCAACTACCTTCAAATTTTGGTGATTCTTATACAAAGAGACTATTGAGGGTGCTATAACATCATGGATTTACAAATACAAAGAAGAAACACCTTGTTTACCCACAAATATATGCATTAAAGGACTCCATATTTATAGAAACATGGATTATAAAGGAAAATGTATTGGATTAAATGAACAAATAATTATAGAGCCTTTGATTCCAAAGAACTATCCTAACACCAAGGGCTTGGGTACAAATAATCTATGTTTATGCCTTCAAAACTTGAGTCCATTATTACTAAAGCAATCAAAAACTTCATATTTTCAACAACACCAATGGAGGTACCCATAAATATTCCTTTGAGAACATCACCAAGATCTTCCAAGACATGACCATTTGTACCATCACACTTAAACTGTATACACTTCAACTGATCTCCCTCTCATATACCTTGAATTGATACATTAGGACCAACAAGGAACTCCAATTCTTGAAACATTTTAAAATTATGAGGCAATCATTGAGCTTATGGGGATTCATGAGCATATACCATTAAGAGATCACAAAATAGGATTCAATATTTGATTGAACAATACTTCATACTTTGAGGAACAATTCAATTTCCTTAGTCATAAAAATCAAAAATCAAAAAAAATCAAAAGTCCCCTAGTGAAAACCTCAAAGAGGCGCTATTGGATGAGGAAACACTAAAAGAAAAGATATATTCTTTGATTAAAACCTCTATGAGTCAACAAAGGATGAGGAACTTAACCCACCCTCAATAATACCTTGTTATCAAGAGAAATTTGCAATACTTGTTGAGGATACAAAAGAGATTAATTTAGGAACAAAATAAAACCCCAAGATTACATTCATGGCAACATTTCTCACAAATGAGAAAAGAAAAAACATGACATCCTTCATAAAGAGAATTAAAAAAATTTGCATGGTCGTACATAAACATGTTAGGCCTTGATCCCTCATCGGTAGTACACCATTTGGAAACCTTTCTTAATGCTAAACCAATCAAACAAAAGTTGAGAAAATGCATTTTAAAATTTATCTTCTAGTAAAACCAAAATTGCAAAAAAATCTATAAGTTGGATTCATATTTCCTATTGACTATTGTAATTCGGTCTATAATATTGTTCTAATTGCTAAGGTGACTAGGGGCATCTACATTTTCACATACTTTAGAGACCTTAACAAAGCATATCCAAAAGATGATTCCCACCACCTAGCATTATCATCATAGTTGATCTCATAGTGGAACATAGGATGTTATCGCTCATGGACAGATTCTCAAAGTATCACCAAATTAGAATAGCCATAGAGGACCAACATAAAACTACTTTCATCACTCCTTAGGGTACTTTTAGCAATCAAGTGATTTCTTTTGGGCTTAACAATGTGGAAGCTAAATATTAGAGAGCTATGACAATGATATTCCATGACCTCCTATATGACATCATGGAAGACTATGTTGATGACCTTTTGGGAAATTCAAAAACAAGAGAGGGGCATATCCAAGTTCCTAAACGTATCTTTTCCTGATTAGCTAAATGCCAAGTACACCTTAATATTAAGAAATGTGTCTTTCATGTCACTTTAAGAAACCTTATGTAATTTATTATATCATGAAGGAATTGAAGTTGATCTAGCTAAGGACAAGGCTATATTAGAAATTCCTCCTCCTTGGACCATCAAAAAACTATGCAGTCTCCAAGGAAATCTTCAAGCAATCAGATGCTTCATAATGTTAGTGTGAAAAGAGTCTTTATCCATCTATTTATAGTTTATCTAGTTCCTAAACCTAGTAGTCCTATTCACACTAGATTAAGTTAACTTAGTGGATTAGTTGTCTCACCTCATAGACAATAAACACATGCCCTCAAACTTGTCCCAAGTGTTCTATATATGTGTCACATCTCTTAGAGTATTTTTCAATTTTTTTGCTTCACATTCCTACTACCCCCTTGTCATATATATACAAGCAAAGTTCATTTCACATTTACATATTTTTATGATATTTTCTTGGCTAATATATTGTGCTTGATTCTTTTGTGGAAGTTCTAAATTTTATGTTCATTATTTGGTGCTCCAACATGGTATCAAAGCTCTGAATTGCAAGTTACTTCTCATTTTTTGGTGAATCCAACACTAAGTCCTATGAAAAAAGCTTCGTGGAGCCAAATGAATATTGTTTTTACATTTGGAAGGCCTAAGAAATGAAATATTACCTTTCATTTCATAAAAATAATCCATGAAATTTTGAAAAAAAATTGGTAGCAGTACCCTTTTTGTATAGTATAGACTTTTTGTTAAAATTGTAAAAAAAATTGTAGAGGGCAATTTTTCCCCTGCAATTTTTACCATTTTGGTCCAAAAAAATTGCAAAATTCAGTTTTTGTAGGCCCAGACATTATGTTTCCCCTTTGGTGGTCAAATTTGCTAGTTTGGTGGGCTTCTATGGAGATGTTTTTTGACCCTACTCGGCCTTTGTACCTTTGGGTGCTTTTTATTCAACTCTAGTGGGCCTTTGCAAGGAAAAATATAAGTTGGCCTATGCAACAATTTTTTGTACTCATAAAGTGTGGAATCGTAAAATTGTCACTATATTTGTATTTGTGTTAACAAGTTTGGTAAAAAATCTCCTTTTTTTCTAGCCATCAAATTTAAGCTAGAAGTTTGTAATCAAAAGTGCTTGTAAGGGTGGAGTTTTTATTATTTTACATATCTTACAAATGGGGGGATATTTTTTTAATTATAAATAGTCAATTAGAAGCTAGTTTCATTTTCTACACATTGGCATCAAGATGATTTGAAATTTGTTTTATTTTTTAACCACTAAAAATTAATGTAATTTGTGCAATTTTTGACAAGGCATAACTTTCAACCCATTTGTAAAAAATTAATGAACTTTTTTTAAAAAATTCATAATAATTGCACAAATATTACATACTTGTAGTCAACATTAAGTTTTAGATGCCCTATTTTTTCAAATTTGTAAAAATATCCATGATTTATAAATGGACGATTTGACATCCAAAATTAACAAAAAATTATAAATCCTATCTTGCATTTTTGGGGGAATTAATATTTAGATAGAGTATAATTTTGGGGGGTTTAAAGGCACAATTCAAGTTCCTTGTGTGTGCATCATGGATCCTAAAATAGATTTCTTAACTCCACATAATTTTCACACATGAAAATAGAAAGTACAAGAACTTCAATCTAAGGGATTATGAAAAATGGTAAATGGTCAACAAATGGAATTTATAAGGGAGTTTGAATAATTTACTTATCGAAACAAGTTAGATGAGGCAATGGGTATAACCGGTCTTCTTATTTTTAATAATTTGCAATTTAGATTACTAGTTGTACAACTCTTAAGGAAATATGGGACAAGCTTAATAATCTCTTTGGTAAAGTTGACGAATTCAAAATACTTCAACTTGATGTTGAATTAACAACATTGTCTCCAAATTTATCCCCTTCTATTGAAGATTTCTTTGTCCCATTTAAGTCTTTTATTTCTCGACTTAAGGGTTGTGGTAAAAAAAAAACAAAAAAGAGCATGTCTTCTTGGTTTTGTTAAAGCTAAAAGAAAAATTTGTGATAGTCTCACAAGAGAACAATCTAAGTTAATCTATGTGGATGTTATCACCTTTCAAAAATTTAGGCACTAGTTGTTCAATCATCTAAAGTTAAAAATAAGAATTCTTCCAACAAACTTAAGGTGGAATCAACTTCAAGAAATGAGAAATCATCTAAGTAGAAGAGTAAAAGTTGACACACAAGCCACATAATCTTCAAAGTCAAGAAAGAATACTTACAGGTCAAAACAGAAAAGGAGAGTTCTATGTAATTTTTGTGGATCACAAGATCATAACAAGAAGTTTTGTTTTAAGAGGGTTGCAATTTTGAAAGAGACCACTAAGAAACACAATATTGATCTTCCCAAACCTATTCAATTACATACCCTTGTAACTAGAGGTTTGGATATATCCATAAAAAAATTGGATAGTTGACTTAGGAGCCTCACATAATATGACTCACTCATAGTATCTTCTTGAATCTATTTTTGACAACATTACTCAAATTTTAGTGTAAAACTCTTCATAAATTCTAGTTTTGGGGTAAGGTATAGTATAGTTTACAAAAGGTAGCATTGAGGATGTTCTATGTTCTTAATATTTCAACTATTTTTTTATTAGTTTACCAGATTTGTCACATTGGTGATGGTAAAATAGTTGATTTTTCACCACATGATGTAGTTATTTGAGAAAAACATCATCCTGAGAGGATTGTTGCTTTAGGTAGAGTAGATCATGGGTATCAATTGTACATGTTTCATGGTTTTGATTCATCTTGTAGAGCATCACATATTCCCCATTTTGGCTCTTTGAGTGTACTTTGGCATGAGAGGTTTGGACACCTCAATTACATGTATCTTCAATAGTTGATTACTAAGAATATGGTACTTTGACTCTCTATTTTTTCTTGCACAGAGGGTTTTTTTCAATTTTTTCTATTTGGAAAAATCATCAAGGACCCTTTCCAAAAGGTAAGGCCCACCATGCTACTACCTTACTTGAGTTGGTTCATAGTGACCTCATATAATTTTCAACTCCTTCATTTTCAAAAAATAAGTATGTATTCACCTTTATTGATAATATCTCTCATCGTACATAGGTGTACTTTCTAAAATAAAAAATTGATGTCTTCACCAGTTTCAAGACCTTCAAGGTGTTCATGGAGAAGAAGACATGTTATTTTATTCGATGGATACACACAAATACTAGGGGGAATATGAGAACCAAGCCTTTATAGACTATTATGTTGAGTATAGTATTCAACATCATTATTTGGTTCCCTACACTCCTCAGTAAAATGGTGTTACCAAAGGAGAAAACATATCATTAATGGAGATGAAAATTTGTATGCTCCAATCTAGGTCTATGGTCCCAACATTTTGGGTCGAAGCAATCAAATTGTGTCAACTATATTCATAATTGTACTTTGTACAAGGTAGTTAAGGATCGCACTCAAAGGAGGATTGGTCCAAATTCAAGCATGTTGTTTCTTTCCTTAGGTTATTTAGTAGTGAAGCTTGGGAATTCATACCAAATGGATGGGATAAGGAAACAGAGAAGAAGAGTCAACAATACATTTTTGTTGGTTATTGTGAGGATGCAAAAGCTTATAGGTTGTTTGGTCATTCACTAGAGATGTACACTTTTGTAGAGATATCCAAACTAATGATTCTTTCACACAGATAGATCCTCTATCATCTTCTTCTTTTTCACTACATGCTACTCCTTCTTCATCTCATGAGGATACTTCAAATGATGGTCTTGATCCACCACCTCCTACCATACGATTTTTCCCCAAATGGGCTTGTGGTGTTATTGAGGAAACATGTTCTTTAGTTGGTGATCATATGTCCTTTCGACACACTCACTCACAAAATTTTGACACTAGTCTTTTGGGTTATGCTATATCTCCAAATTCATAGATTTTTCAGATATTTTTAGTATTCAGAGTGGCATAGTGTTATGACGGAGGATTATTCTTCCTTGATGAATAATATATGGGATTTAGTTACTCTTCCTAAGGGAAGAAATATGATTTTGTGAAAGTGGATATACCACACAAAGTATGAAGTTGATGGTTTCATTGAGACATACAAGGCACATCTTGTCACTAAGGGTTTTTCATAGGTCAAGGGTATTGACTAATTAGAGACATTTCCCCTTATAACCAAGATAGATTTAGTGTATCTTGTTATTTTTATTGTTACATCTCAAAGATAGACAATTTATAAGATGGATATAAAGAGTGCATTTTTATATGGTGATCTTCATGAGGAGATCTATATAAAGCAATCTCTAGGTTTTGTCTAGGACTCTTTTCTTTTTTGTAGGTTACGTCATTCTTTGTATGGTTTCAAGTAAGCACCTAGGGCTTGGTATGAGAATATTGATGGTTTCATTCTTGCATCTGATTTCATTCATTGCCACGTGTATCACACTATATACATCCAAAGACATAGATATGATATTTTGATAATATTCTTGTATGTTGATGACTTGATCCTCACTATTAGTTCATCATCCATGCTTCTAGATATTCAACATAATTTGATGGCACACTTTGACATGACAAATCTTGGGCTTCTACATTTCTTCCTTGGTCTTCAAGTTCTTCAATCACTAAGGGGGTCTCCATATATCAGCAAAATTACACTATTGACTTTCTTCATCAATTTCATATGAGTGATTGTAAGTTCATTCCTACACCATTCAAGTCTAGTCTCACTTTGACTACCACTTACACAACACCTAGTGTTGATGTTGCTTTATACAGACAATTAATTGGTAGCTTTTTGTGTTTGAAACACATGAGCATCCTAATATTACATTTATTACTGGGATAGTCTCTAATTTTTCATATGACCCTCATTAGATTCATTGAAAGGTAACAAAGTATATTTTAAGGTTTAATTTGTGGCACCACTCATTTTAGCATTTAGTACACACCAAGTGCTTCATAGATAGTAGGCTACATCGAATTAGATTGGGAAAGAGATGACTCACAAAATTCCACTTCTAGGTTTGGTTTTTATCTTGGTTTTGGTCCAGTTGTAAGGTCTTACAAGAAAACTACTATTGCATTATCATCCATTGAGGATGAGTATTGAGGAGCAATTATTGCTAGCAAAGAGATACTATAACATTGATAGCTTATGAGAGAGTTTGGTCTTCCACCTAATCATCCTACTATACTTTGGTGTGATAACCAAAGTGTCATTCTAATTTCTCACAACCCATTTGAGCATTAGCCAACAAAGCACATCAAGATTCATATGCATTTGATTTGACAACTTATCCTTAGAGTATTTGTGTACTAAGGATTAGGTTGCTGACATCTTCACTAAAAATTTAGCATCATCTCAACTATCTTACAGTTTTTAAGTTGCTTAGGGTGAAGGAAGTTGTCCTTGAGGGGTTCTTGAGTCCTCCTTCCTTTGTATATAGTTATCTTTTTTGGAGAGGAATTTCTCCCACTGGTTTTTCTCCTTTACTTAATTTGTGAGAGACTTTTATTTTATACATGAGTAACTCATCAGGCCTTTTTTTCAAGACTAATATTTTAGTGACTTACTCCCTAAGTATCACTTAAGGGGGGTGTTAGTGTGAAAATATTATTTATCCATTTAGTTAGTTATCTTTTATTCACACTAGATTAAGTTTACCTAGTGGTTTAGTTGTCTTTCCACCTCATAGATACTTGACACATTCCCTCACAATTGTCCCAAGTTTTCTACATGTGTCAAATCTCTTGGAGGTTTAGTTTGTCTTTATGTTTCACCTTCCTACTTCCTCTGTGTTCTATATATACAAGGATATTTCATTGTACATTTACACATTTTTATGATAGTTCCTTGGTTGATCTATTGTGCTTTATTATTTTGTGAAATTTCTAAATTTTGCATTCATTATTTATTGCTCCAACACATAGCACAACTTGCAAATGAATACCAACCATTTTCTCACCTTTTCCATATGAATATGAAATTTCAATGGGATAATAAATTTTAAGAAGCCTTCAATCAAATTAAAGAGTATCTTGCATTACCTCTTGTCTACATCCCACTTATCCTAAGGAAACCATTTTCTATACAACTCATCTACATCATTCACATTGAGGGCATCATTGGCACAACATGATGACAATGGAAAATAAAGAGAAATTTATTACATCAGTCATAATTTAGTGGGCTATGAGCTAAACTCCACACCAATTGAAAGAGAATGCCTTGTGATAGTCTTATATTCTAAAAAACTCACATTATATGCTCAATCATAAGACCAAGATTATTTTAAAAGTTGACCCACTTAAGTGAAATGGTGAAAAATAGGTTCACCAAAATGGAATGAATGGAAAATAGGGTGGTTTGTGTTGATGGTAAAAACAACACAACAACATTAAATAGAATATTACTATTCTATTTCTCCTAAAAGAGAAAGATAACACATGGAGATCTAACTCCCAAGGTCCTGGTAATCGGTTCTCGATTATGCTGATTTCACTTAGTGGTTGATATAACCATAATGTTCAAGGGGCCTTTGTTGGTAACAAAGAACAAGAATGCATAACATTAGGTAGTCCATGTTTGGGGAGGTGTAAATAAAATAAAAAGATGAAACAGAGCTTTAAATCAAAGAAACATGAATAAAATCCTTACGTATCCAGACATGCAAATCAACAATGAGTGTTCATTCTATCTAACCACAACTATAGCAAGATGCAATCCATAGAATAAACTACACTACTACATATATCCATAATGCTAATTCAGATATCATCAACATTCACTAAACTTACTTCAAAAAAATCATTCACTCATCATCCAAAACACAGATCAAATTAATACCATAACAATTTAATTCACAGATAATCCAATGATACGACCTTGAATCCAGTTCCTTCTATTGACTTTCATCAAATAAAGAAAAATTAAGCACAGCAAAACCACTGGCATATGGATTAATCATATATCATTAACCTTATCAAAATGGATCCAAACTTTGAAAATCATGACATGAAAACATATGAAAACTGTAAAATAATCAATCCTTTTACTGAACTTTTCAAAGTATCTTTCTAAAACATTGAAATCCTAGATCTAGTTTCTATCTTCTATCCTCAGGTGGCTGATCTTTCTTCAATTAGCCGACCTTTACAAAGTAGATTCTAATAATACATATAGGGTGCCATATGCACCAATTTCTCAATCATTAATCAAGATCCACAATTCATGGAGTCGGAACTGAACACGAAAGTGGACTCAAGAACCCATGCTTTCAAGGCTGATCACTCCATTGTACAAAAAAAGGAAATTTGATACCCCCAAGAAGGAAGTGAAAACCACGGATTGGACTCAGAGTTGAACCTATGTCAAAATCCACAAAAAGAGGAGAAGAGCAGATGGAGTATGACGCAAAGAGTCAGTCACTTTTGCACTGACTGCTCAAGGATGTACTCGTCAAAATTGGAGAATACATGTAGAAGAGTATCCAAATCCGAGCCATCCAACCAACCACCTTCAAATTTGATTCTTTCAAACTTCATGGAAACCAACTTTTGCATCTCCTTTAGCTTGATTAGCTCCTTTCTGGCAGTTCTTACCTCCTCCTGGATATCCATAAATTGATCCAACAATAAATTCTCCCCATCATCTCTTGTTTGCATGATTTCTTCAAATCTACTCCTCCATCTCTCCCTTAGTTTATCCAACGACAGGCCTTCTTTATTGGAGGAATCTAAGTTGATAAAAATGGCCACAACCGCTTCTAACTCAATCATCTGTTGATTCAAGTCCTTACTCATTTCTCAGACTTCTTCTTGATGTCCATGCATAGCTCTAGACTTGTATCTTATGATGCTGATAGTATTTTCCACAAAATATTCATTACCAAGCTCAATAATTGAATATTCTAACAAGGTGGATTTGGGCACTTTGCTAACATCCTCAAGCCTTTTAACATATTCTTTATATTCATCATCCTGCTTGTCCAAATCCTTAGCCTGTTGGTCCAGATCCTCTGCTAACTCAAGAGCAGCTTTATGAATCTTAGCACCCTCAACAAGAACATCATCAACCTCCTGGTTGAGCTTATCCAACCACTTGTCCATCATCCCCACCTTGCTTTCATCTGAATCAAATCATCTGCCTCCCTCTTTGTTGACAAAACCGGGGATTTAGGAGGAGCAGACTGTTGAGAAATGGGACTGGAAACATCTTTTAAGAAACCATGGAGCTAATTTAATTGAGCCTTAAGCTCATCCTTCCTTTTCTTATCCTTGATCATATGGGTTTTGGTTGAAGAGGCGACAATATCAATTAAATTCATATGTTGTTTTCTAGTAGGCTTTCCCAAATTTACTGCTCCCAACTGATAATCAGTGATTTGCGTGTCATCACGGCTCTTCTCCATTATAGGTATGGCACATTCAGCAATGATCTCTCCAGCATCAATGAGCCTAGTGGAGTGAAGAACCCGGGCCTTCTTCTTAGGTTTCTCTTTCCCAATTTCTTTCATCATTTCTTCCCAATTCAACGGTTGTGGTTGAACAACTTGTTTTCTCTCTAAGTCCAGTTTTAGCCAAGTAGGAGCAATAGGAGTAGTGGTTGCCTAGGTTGTAGAGGAAGCAACAGTAGTGGAAGACAGAGGTTGCAACAATGTAAGCTTTGGCTGAGAATCAACCTCCTGCACATTTTGTTGATCACTTTGCTCCCTTTCTTGTGCTAACTTTTATGCTTCCTCTTTATCCTTTTGATCTTGTAGCCTCTTAGCCTCCAGCTCCTTCTTTAAACATTCCTCTTCCTCTTTCTTCTTTTCTAACATTTCATCTTGCTGCTTTTTCAATTCTTCAACATAGTGCCATGCCTCCTTGGACTTCTTTTCATGTTCAGCAATCTCAGCAGCCTCTCTTTCCTTTTTCAGGTGTTCTTGCTCTTCCCTTTTTCTATAGGCCTCCTCTTGTTCCTTGAGTTTAGCTTCAATAGCTTCTTTTTCTCTTCTTTGTTGAGCCTTTTCTTCTTCAAGATCATGAATTTTCTATTGCATTATCAACCCATCCCTTTCTTCTTGAATTTTAAGCTCTTTCTCCTTTTGTTGTTGTTGTTGGGCTAACTCATCATCCTTCACCTTATCTTCCAACTCCTTCTGCTTGACTGTCAATTCAGATTGTGCATTGGCCTCCTCTTCATGTTTCTTAGCTAATGCCTCAGCTTGTTCCTTAACATCAGCTTCCCTTTTATCATCCTCAAAGAGTTTCCATTGATCTTCTTCAGTCAATATGTGCTCAGTCCCTACATCATCTGTCATATCCAAAGATGTCAAAGTCGGATGCTCTTTATCAGATGCAGTCTTTTCTGAATCTGTTTCAATATTATGTATCTCAATCTGATCCTCCATTTCTTTTAAAACTTGTGCTTCATCATGGAGAGCTCCCTTTGGTAACTCTTGGCCTAATTCCTGTGCCTCAGAGGGCTGAGTAGATGCCTCCCCTGCAGCAGATGCAAAAACACCCACCTCTGTAGTTGTTTCATCTTCTTGTACCTCTGGAAGGTCTTGAGGAACCACCTCCTCTTCTTGTGCACTAGAAGGTATAAAGTCTAAAGGCTCCTTAGATGTGATCCTTCTTTTTTCCCTCTTATATCCTTGGGTGGTACCTGCAGCCTTCCTCTTCTTGGATGATGTAGCCTCGGTCTGATTATCTCTCAAACTCACCCATTGAATACTCCTATCGAGCACTGGTCTTGCAATCTGCATTATGTCAATTATGTCATCCACACTCCAATCTATTGGATCAAGATCCTTAGTTCCAATCTTGTTTGCATCATACCCGAGATCCAAAACTATCCCATCATCGGATAAGGTGTCGGGAATGTCTTCCTTTATCCCAAACTCAATCATGAGTGGGATAGGTATCCTTTCATAATTCCTCTTCTTGAGGTCATACTCATCTTGTAAGTCCTCCCAAAAATCCTCCAATAGATTAAAATGCTTCTCAAAGACACTGGGAAGCAAAGCTTTCATCTTGTGTTTCGGGTCATAGCATTTCCTGGTAGTGTACAAGCCCAACTTCAAATACATTAATTCATCACAAACAGTCTTAGCTTCCTGAATGTGTGGACAGCAAAAGGCCTCCAGCTTCATTGGAAATTTATGGCAACCTGTCTTGTGTTTGTTGATAAACTGGATATTCATAGCCAAGGCTTGATAAATAAACTCCATTAGGATGATTCTATCACCACAACACCTAGGTAGCAAATGGGGATGACCATCAAAGCCTGCTAACCTGAAATAGGTGAATGTGGGGTACTGGGTAAACCAATGTCCCCATTCATTCACAAAATCCATTGCCTCCCTGCTAAGCCTATACCCAGCATCACCATTAAGCTTGTTAATTATGACATAAAGAAAGGCATCATTAACCCTTCTATAATGTTGCTCTGATGCCTACAAGGTGAGCTGGTTATAATACTCCCACACTCTCTTCTGTCCTTGGGCTTCCCCCAATATACCTACTGTCTGAAGTCCAGGAAAAATCCCCACTCGGGCAGCTGCATAAACCACATAGGAAGTCATAAAGAAATGCTTGGTTTCTCTCACCTTTATCATATGATTGTGAATGCTATCTGATACTATCATTGACCAGTCAAATTGTTGCCTCCCATCCAAAATAGTTTGAATGAAAGGAAACGTCCATTCTTTAAATAGCGAAGCATCCCTTTTACCAAACACCCTAGAGAGGAACATGATTATATCTCCAATTTCTTTACTAAAGTCCGCCCTCTTAGGCTGGTCTAGAAGCTTGATCAAAGACTTCTTCTCTACCCTCATCCAAGTCTTATTCATATGAAACCTATTCCTCTCCTTATTATCACTGTAAAGCTTTAAATCCTCTGCTTCATTCGATTGCTTAGGATTCTTAGGATCAGGTATATGAAATAGGAACTTGATCATTTGAGGTGTGAATTCAATAATGGCATTACCCTTCACATCCACACACTGCCTAGTAGTAGGGTTATATGCTCTAGCTGCTGCAAGAATCAACTCCGGACATTGGATAGACAGGGGGAAAAGTGCCACATGTGCCAACCCGGATTGAACAATCCTTTATGTCCTTCCTGTGATCTTCTCTTCAGTGAATGTCTCCTCATGCAACTCTTCATAGTTGAAAGGACCCAAATTGGTTTCAGTTATATCAGTCCAGTCGGAGTCAATTTTTCTAGCCGTGAGGACGGCTTCCCTATGCTTACACCTCAAGGTATACAGGAGCTGCTCCACTTTGATCTTCTTTGGCCTAACTCCTTGCCATGAAGTTTCACCTAGCTGGCTCCTTTGAGATGCCTCATCTAATGCTCCCAACATCTCTTAATACCTACAGCAATTTCTTGTATTAGATGAACAAAACATCTAAGTTATCCAATGATATAATCCCTCCCCCATCCTCCTAAGATGATATTTACTTGGTCAAATCATGCCTTTATCGGAGGCGGAACCATAGAAGTATCAGGCATAAACAATATTTCTTATCATGAGGTGGGACCGGGATTGGGACTAGATATGGAACAAAACAGTGTAAGAGGCGGAACCGAAATGGGGACAGAACCAAAACATAGTCAGAGGCGGGACGGGAACGGGAATCGGACCAGAGACGAAGTCGAAAGTGGGACCGGAACGGGAAGCGAGACCAAAACAGGAATCGGACCAGAACCAAAAGTTAGTTACCAAGTTCAACTTCCCCTCTGGACCCAGTTCTGGCTAGAGTAAAGATAGTCATCATAATAATGAATGGGAGTGGAATAAATTCAGCAAATGAAGAGTATTTAAAACAAGGCGGTCACATGAACGAATAAACCCTAGGTCATATGGCCCCCAATGGAAACTAGAAATAGCATAACTTAAACCTCCAACAACTCCTCCATACATAAGTCATTAAAACCATGAACAGACTATATTGTAAAACCCTAATTCGCTCGATACCCTATTTGCAAAAACTAGGGCACAACGAGAAACCGGTATGAACAACCCAAAACCAACGTGATAAAACCAGAACAGGGTCTCAAAATGAAATTCATTACCCAAGCAAGGAAACCCCTTCAAAATTGAAAACCTAGTCAAAACCAGAGCACAACAAAACGGACCTGTCACGAAAGTGATAGTAGAACAAACAACAAAAGCAAAACGACGAAAGGAAAAGCAAACCCAACAAAACGGAACAGAACAAAAAAAGAAAGAAACAAACACCAACCAAGCGACCAAATTCACAGAATAAACCCTCCTGTGAATATGCAAAAATGACACAAGCGAAAGAACAAATGGGAGAAAGAAAAAGAAAAGAAACCTACCTCCAAATGCTCCTAAGGATTGACCAGAAATTCGCCAATATTCGCTCTACAATTCTCCCCCGCGATCAAATCAATTCTCTCGAGAGTTTCTTGGCCGTAATTTGCTTAAACACTTTGCATAATAACAACAATGAGGTATTTTTAAGCATAATTAAACCTTTAATCAATAATTCACGCATGCCAATAGGCTGCATTTAATGCCATAAATGCGGTAGATCGGGGAAGGAGCCAACGACGTGATCAGACAGTTAATTCAAGTCAACGAAACATCAAAAGGTAAGGCAGACGTGGAGCTGGGTCGAAAACAAGATAAAGAAACTACACAAAGTTCCCTATTTCATTTCCAACCCCGGATCCGGCCCCGACAAAAGAATCGACCGAAAACAACAAACGAAGACGAGAGCGGAGACAAAACTGAAATGGAACTTTCACAAAGTTCAAAGTTCCATTCTGGTTCTGGATCCGATCCCGACCAAAGGGAAAAGAACAACACAAAACAAGGGAAGCGGGACCGGAGCCAACACCGCACCCAGCCCAAACAACAAAGAAAGCGAGAAAGAAAAAGAGCGGAAGCGGAGTCGGGATGGGAATAAAAAATGGAAACTTGAAAACTTCCCATGTGAGTTCCAATCCCATGCGAGCCAACAAACAAAACACAAGGAAATGACCAACAAACAAAAGGATAGACCAACCCAAGTGTTAGTCAAAAACAACCAACCAAACAAAGGAGAAAGAAAAGAAAAAGGCGGAGTCGGGGTCAGAACCATATCTGAACTAGAAACCTTGTGAAAGTTCCATGTCTAGATTTGGTTCCGGACCCGCCTCTGGTAGAACAAAAGACAGACTTAGGAGCAGAAACAAAGAACTCCTAAGACCCAACCAAACAACCAAAGACGACCAAAACAAAAAGAAAAGGGGGACCCATTTTTTTCCAAAATAAAATAAAATGGGGTGGTTATGCAAGGCATAACAGTTTGGATTGAAATATGGAATGATGGACCTATTTCTCACTATTTCATTTAGGAAATGAGATCCAAACAATAAAATGACTATCAACCTTAAGGTGAGTCAAATAAAAGTGTGAATCTACAAATTTCCATTTTATGCAAGGACGGGGATCCCGATTAAACAACACTTTGGGAGAAAGATTAAAAAATCCAAAATAACTCTAAATTGCAATCTACAAAGTGCATCTAGAAGATTAAGCTCAATTCTAATGGAACTAGAAGTTAAAATTTAGATATGAGAATGGTAAAATTATGTGTACCAATCACCAAAAGTGTTTTTTCAAAGCTTACTAAGGACTCATTCGCCCTATGGAAAATGGGTCATGGCTAGGGCTCCTAAAAAATGGTTTTTGGGTTCTATTCTCTTGTGTCTACACTCCTAGATTCCTAAATCTCGCAGTTGAAAAGCTAGAAATAAATACTGTAGGTTAGTTTTCATGAAATTGCAAGAATGGTGACAACTTTGACCACTTTGACAACTTCACAATGTTTCTCTTCAATAGATCTTGCACCTAAAATTTGTAAACACACACCAAGAGAGAAAAATATTGTTTTGTTAGGTGAATGGGGGTTTTCCTTGGTCAAGCCCCATTTTGGTAATTAAACCTTGTAATGGAATGAAATAGCATGAAGGAATGATGAATGAACAAATTTAATGTCACAACTCACCAAACCCTTGTTCAACCTTGGAATATAGATCTGCAACTTGCATGAAATGGCTTCAATGGATGTGGATCTTGATCATGAAACTTGACTCGAAACAATGCCTTTGAATGCTTGGATGGATCTTGAACACTACATCAACATATTAGCTCAAATAACATACATGATGCAAGAGGACTTTGACATGATAATAGGATCGTGAATGCTGCAATAATTCTTCTACAAATCTGCTCTTGAATGCCTTGAAATGCTCTTGAAATTCTCTTGATCACACTTGCTCATAAATTTTCTAGAATGCTTGAAGACTAATATTTTCTAGGTGAAACATAGTGAAATGACCTCTTATTTATACATATGTTAACATTAATTCCCGAAATTCAAATAAAACAAGCGGACATGTGAATATACATTTGAAATCATTGAAATACTACCAAAAACATATTTTAAATTTAGGTCCTAGCCCTAAGTAAGGACCTATTCGCTTTTGGGTGAATGGGTCCTAGGTCACTTACCTAGGACACACATTCTCCAATGTTAAGTGTTATGTTATGGCATTGATGAATGTCGGGTTTTACCCTTAAAAAATTGCAATCAATTAGGCTTGGATTTGAATTAAAGGGGCCAATTAAGGAAAATTAACCTCAATTAATTAATAAATCCCTAGATTAGTGTGAAAGTGTAAAGGTACACCTTACAACACCATAAATAAGGCACAATTAACTCCATTTTAATTAATAAGGCCATAAACTTAATGTGAATATGTAAAATACTTATTACAACACTAAATTAAGGCATAATTTAGTTCATTTTATTATTATTTATTCCCAAATTAAGTGCGAAAAAAGGATGCTTTTTCCTACACTAAATTAAGTATCTATTATTTCAATCTACTCTCAATGGTTGCATCGAAAAATGAGTAATGATCCTGAGTAAGTTTGATATCAAGTATGTAGATATAAAATATATCAAAGGATAAGTAGTGGTGGATCAGTTAGTCAAAGCACCTTTAATAGATGACCATCCACTTGTTCTTGAATTCTTAGAGGAATCTATACTTTCCATCAAAGAACACACCTATTAGAGAATTTATTTTGATGGATCACATACTCAGCATGGCTTAGGATCAAGAATCTTATTTGTAACTCCATAAGGTGATTACATTCCTAAGGCATGTCAGCTAGATTTTCCTTACAAAAATAATATTTTTGAATATGAAGCTTTAATAGTAGGTCTTAGAATGGCTATCTAATGGAAGATTGTAGAACTAAATCTTATTGGAAACTCTCAAATTGTCATCAAATAAGTAAAAAATGAATATCAAAGGATGACAAGCTTCTCCCTTATAAGAATATGGTAGATATTTTTAAGTAGTATTTCTCTTAGATTCAATTTGAACAAGTGTCACAACAGAGAAATAAAGAATTAGATGTTATAGCAACCATTGGATCACTTACGGACATGCAACATAACAATCAACAATGTGAATTCCTAGTTGAGAAGGTTTTGATCCCTGCTTATGATGCTCCTGACATTGTGCTTGTATGTGAACTTGTTGGTCCTAATTCCTCTTGGTACCATGACATACACATACCTTCACAACAATAATCTCCCACCAAACCTCACTAACACCCAATATCAATCCTTTATCCCCTAATCATATCATTTCACCATCCTCGACAATACTCTATATCAAAGTACCTTTGTTGGAATCCTCCTGAGGTTTCTTGACATAGAAGAGGCCCAAACTGATTTATGTGAGGTGCACAAAGGTATCTCTAGTTCACATATTGTGTAGTAGCATGGTAAACAAAGGTATCTCTAGTTTATAGCAACCATGCATATTAACCTCCATCCACCATCTATTAGTACATAATATATTCTATTCATATCTATATTCCATAATAAAACTATCCATTCACCCATAATAAAGTTATCACAGCTTGGATTTTTCATTATTTAATACCATAGTCTAGCTTATCCTACAAAATTTTTCCCTTTAGAGTTCACCTACTCTCTATCATCTATTTTCATCCCCTACCCATGTTGTACACTAGGGGAATGTGCATAAATATTTTTATGAATTATATGTTATTGTGTGCCTTACTTTTTTTAGACCTTAGACCTTCATACAAGAAAATTTCATATATTTGCATTCCATTATCACCTCCCACTACATATCAAACCCCATTACAGATTTCATATCATAATAAAAACCTAACACACTACTTCATACCATCCCATCACATTACACACCTATTAAAACCGATCTTCCTACACTTGAACTAAAATAAGACAAGCCACACATAAAGCATTGTGCCACATTAAAAATTATACACAAAACCAACTTTCATCCAATAACCAGCCAACATAGATATTTCCCATCATTTGTATCTTCATCATATTTTTTCCTTTAGGGATACATTCTTTCCATATCAAGCCCAATATAATCCTACATCATTTTTGCAAGAGATATGATGGTTGTGTGACTTTTTATTTTGTTGGTCCTTTATCTTGATTTATCTTTTTGTCCCGTACTACACTTAATAAAAACCACCTAGATCTTCCCATATCTTTGTGTGTTTCAATTGGTATATAATGGGAAATACTCTTTTGTTTCTTTGTGTTGTGTTTTTTAGTTATTCTCTACATGACTCGCCAAGGTTTGATTCCAAACTTGTGTGTGTAGGTATGTTTTATATGTATGTTAATCATTATTTGCATAGACCCACTAAGGCCATGTCAATGTCTTTTGTGCATAAGGACCTATGCATACTTAAAAATATATTTCCTAACATGAAACTCCAAGGTTATATCATGTCTTGCATGAGCTAAGACAACCTCTTGTCTAGATTCAATTCCATACAAAGGTTACCTTGTCAACTTAGTTCTTATACCTTGGTGCATAATTTCCTTTTCTATATTAGAACTTAGGATTTCTCTCCACATACCAAAATAATCTACCCTCCCATCTACCTATATCCATTCCTACTTGTTGTTCCCTTGCACACATTCCCCATACTTTACATTATAAAAGTGGAGACTGTGGATCCAACTATAATTCCTAATTAACTTGGTGTCACTGGATGTACACATAGCTTAGAGTACTTGAGGATCCCTAACTAAAAAGTTCATCATTCACAAGAGGGGTGCATTAAATCATCAATCAGGGAGTTGTAAAACTTTAGATAGTGTTGGAAAATTATATGCATTCACATATTATAAACATCCTACATCAATGGAGTATAGGTGAATAAACATATGCAAATACAATAAAAACTTGAAATTAGAATAAACTGCTAATTCATGATGTAGGGGCATCCTGTGATGCACCATATTGCACTTTGTTGTCATGTTGATAAACTTTGATTTTTTGTTTGTTTGGGGTCAATAAGGTCATGTAAAACCATTTGGGGTCATCTAAGTCCATTTTATGATGTTTTGGTGCAATGTGGTTAAATTTTGTAAAAGTTGCAAAATGTTGTCATTTTGTCAAGCAAAACTTACAAATATTGTCATTATTGTTAACCAAGGAGTTAAAGGTCAGTTTTTCAGTTGGTATTAGTTGTAATATAATAAATATGTAATTTAATCTCAATCCCAAGGGTTGGGGAAGGTTGGAAAGGAGTTTGAATAAGAAATACTTGATTTTGCACCTCCATTCTTGCATTTTTCTATGAAAATTGACTATAATTTACATTGTATGGACTAGTAAATATTGGTACAGTCCTAAAACCAATTAGAGAATTTAGATAATATTTTATCTTTCTAATTCTTTTTGTTTGACTTATTTTCATTATGTTTTGTGAAAGTTATGATCAAATTAGTGATTGTCATGTTCATATTTTTACTATGAAACAGCAAGAAAACATGTTGGTACTATTTTTTATGACCTAGTATGGTCAATGGCAGGAATTTTTATGATAAAACTATGAAATATAGAACTTTTTTTTTTTTTGGAGTCATTTCATTAAGTTTTGTGGAAGATATTGCAATTTTGGTGAGTGTAGGTCTAAACCCTGCCCAGGGTTTCCAAAAACACTAAAAAAATTCACATCTATGGTTTCCACCATCAAAAACTCATAAAAATTGGTAATAAGTTATGTTTTAATATGTTCTAGAAACCATTTAAATGAAAACTCATAACTTGCAAGGTTGGAGGAGTTGTGAGGGTCTGTGTGTTCAACATTGCATAAAACTGTCATAAAACCCTTGTCTGATTGATGGTCAAATAAATCTATGTGTTGTATGTTCTTGGATGGATGCTAAATCATTAGATTATGTTGAATTAGGTCTGAAAGAAATATGAATTCATGAGACAAACAATTTTCCTTCTAGTTTGATTTCATTACATAGGATGCACCTTGTGGCAGCAAGTCTTTGTTTGCAAGAATCATTGTGCTAATCAATTGGTTGGGTCATGTACATTTGGTAACCCCTAGAATGTGTTGAAACAAGTCCGTAAAAACCAATTTTAAAATTTTTCATGTTGGTTGTCTCTTGTTGGGTGCCAATAGGCTTTAGGAGCAAGTTAACAAAAATGGACAAGAATGCACATTTGCATCATTCGCATTGAAGCATTGTTTGAAAAGTGTCATGGGTGTTTGTGAGTGAGACTTCCTTTGCATAAATTCACAAAAAAAAGTAAGAGAATATAAACTGTTACCTTATGCTACAGGTACCTAATTCTTAAGACTATAACTATTAAGCATTAAACTTTAGTGTTCTAACTTAACTAATCCTCCAGAGTATGAAACAAAACATTAAGCTAATATAGAATCTCAATCATGAATTGCAACACATTTATTCATAAGTATATAACTGAAAACTACCAATTGAATTCATAATGCATCTAATCTAATAATTGAAATTAAAGTGGTTCAATAGTACCTCAAGTGGCCCTTGCTTGAGTTTCTACTTACACAATATTTTTTCAAACACACTTAAAAAATCATAATATCAAATCAAATCTATTTTATTGCATTTTAAAACATAGAACTATTACACAAAATCTAACACGAAATCTATTGAATATATTTTTTCAATAACATAAATTCTATATTCTCATAATACTACTAATACTACTAGTACTACTACTATATCTCCTCCTCGACAAGGGATCCTACTATATAGGCTCTCTGAGGGAGTCCCATTGTTCATGAACTAAAAACAAACTATAAAATAAATGTCAACTCTTCCTCAAGAATAGGAAGAGGGATAAGTTTTGAAACATGGAATTATAACTACTTGAAACAGGAGTAGACAAATCAAACATAGATTTTGTGTCCAACAACTTAACTGTTTATAACAAAAACATGCTCAACAAAATAGGTATGTCATAATTCAATCATGTTGCAATTACACTTCTTCTCCTGGTCGTCTTATTAGTAGCTAAGAGTAATATTAAGTGATGTACGAAGTGATCAATAAATTATCACCTTCATCTTCATTTGAAAGTTTCATGCCCCATGATGAGCCTAGTTTTTGGTCTAATTTTGGGTAGAATCTATAGTCCATTTGCTCATAGATGTCGTGGACATTAATGCTTAAGTGTTGTTATTGGCATAATGTTTCCCTCAAACCATTGACATTTGATATTATCCTATCTCTGCAAGCTTTAATGATATTTGGCATAATATGTGGGTTATCTATATTGATTTTGCATGTGATGAATGAATGTTTCTTAGAGTGGTTATAGATGTGTAGTTATTATGTGTACCATGTAGATTTAATGTGCTAAGTTGAGGAAGACACCGCTAGTTGGGCATGCACCATAACGTCCAGCTTAGGAATCGCTCCAAGTAAAAGGCAGTCAGCAACAAAGATTCTTCATGCAACTGAACGTAACCGCCTTGTAGTGTACCTTAATGATCAAGCATGCATGGGAATTACTGATATGATGGATCTGCGCTTGACTGCATGCATGTTTGACCAGATTCCATGCATGTGTAACCGCCATCGCTCCACTTTCCCCTGTTTTCCCTAAATGGCGTCCTCCTAGTCATGGAGTTGACTGCCTTGTTTAGCTGTAGTATAAATAATGATTTGATGCTCCTTCTTTAGGAGGTTGCACAATTTTACATTGTACTCTCACTCTCCAGTTTCAGTAAGATAGATACATTACTCTTTGTATGCATGATTTACAGTGAATGAAATAAAGTTCTAAGTTCGAGCATTTGAGTTCTTGTTAGTCTAGAGGATACTTATCCAAGGCGGCCCACTTGGTGAGTAATCCATCTTATTAGTTTAGTATTACTTATTTTTTAGTACTTAGAAATCTAGCATCGACTGTTCCTGCAGCCACTAGAATTCCATTTTGTGATTGTTCTTACAGCCAAAGCAAACAAAGTAGTTTCCTGTTTGTCACTCAAATTTCCATTCTTGCTCTGCATTTCAGCTTATCATAGTTGTTGGTTGATGTTCAACATTTGCTTTATTTCCAAGAAATTTACTTTCAGTATTGTGTTTGAAATATAGAACGCAATGGCTACTGAGCCCCTAGTGCACACACCGACTCCATTTCAAATTCACGTCCTCGTTGAAAAGTTAAATGCACCTTCACATTATTGAATAGCTATTTAGGTTAGATGTCCAATTCAACCATATCACGTAAAGGCTTGTATTATTAAACTGACGAAGCAAGCCAACACTTTGCATTGTTGTCGTGGATGTTGTCAAGTTAGGGAGTCTTTAGAGTCATTGGTAACTTTTTCCTTGTTCCAGTGTTTCTAGAAGCTTTTCTTTACATATCCTCATTTAGGAAGTAATGAATCCCCCTGATTCTTTACCAATTATTTGTGTGAGTTGACTAATAGTAAGTGATACCATATGCATAGAGGAAAGAGAAGGGATGTTTATGGGAGATTTCTTCCTAACAATCCTCATCCATTCCAGCTAGTTGAGTACTAGAACCTACCAGAAGAAGAGGAAGAAGAAGATACACACCCCTTTGTTGATGCATATCTTGATCTGACTAGCTCTAAAGTCTCCTCGAAAGATCAAAATCAGCTTGAGAACCCCTTTGTCTTAGAACCACATCAAGCAAGCATGGGTGATGCAAATAGGAACAGACAAAACCAACCAGCTTTTCCTTTTCCCATTTCCTATCAAAATGAAGTTGAAAACATCAAGAACATTCCTACCTCAGCACTCCCCAAGTTTTATGGACTTGTGATAGAAGATCCTAATACCTTCTTATTTGAGTTTGACATACTTTGCAGGAGTTATGATTACACTACCGATTCCCATAGGCTTAAGTTATTTCCCACTACTTTGAAAGAGGTTGCATTAAGATGGTTCATGAATGCAGTGACAGCCATGGAAACTTAAATATGAAGAGCAAAAATTCCCGAGAAGGCCAAGGAATACCTCATGTGGGTAGTGGTACGAGAGGAGGTGACATTTTCAGATGCAATGTATGTAGTTACAGAGCCCAATATCAGTACTAAAAGGTTCTTGTTTCTTCCCAAAGTCCCACACCATGCACTTAATGAGGACCACAAAAAGTTTCTTTTCCTTAGAGGAACTAATGAGGCTGCACTCATGCCTTGGACCTCACAGTAGGAGGAGATATCTCCCAAGTTCCTTGGGAAGATATCAAGAAGATATGCCAGAATTATCCCAGGGTAGCTTCAAAGAAAGACAGATCTTATCAATCATCCATGGGTAAGATTACTACTGGAGGAGTTTCAAGAATGGAGATCACTCACTTGTTGGAAAATTTCAAGTAAGACATTATCAACAATATAGCTACTCAGTTGAATACACTTTAGGGTAACAAGAAGCAAGAGGAGGCAGTAGACGGATGAAGATGTAGTAGTCTTCTCCGTAGTTGCAAAAGATAGTTGACCCAGATGCAGATGGTAGCTTAATCTTGAAGCAAGCATATTTCAATCTTTTAGTCTTAAGCCAATTCAGGATTGAAGAAGACTAAATTCTACTATATGTACAAAGTGAAAGCTCTTGTATTCCAAGACAAGTTGTATTCCACCGATCCACTATCCTAAGTGTTGGGGCTATTTTAACCTTATTCATCCTGGGGTAATCCAATAAGTGTACTCTATATCCACACCCATGATGGAGGATGTCCATCGCATCCTTGGAGTAACCCTCCAAATGCTTGTCCCAGTCATCAGAGTTCTCCACCCTAGTGGTAGTAACCTTAGGGGAATTGGAATCAATTTCAAGGACATTTGTACCCACCTCCATGAAATTGGCAGCAAATGAATCAATGGAGAGATAAAGTACTCACCCAAACAAATCCAACATGCATCCACCTTCCATTCAACAATCCAAATTTGAACCACTGCCATCATCCCACACCTAAACTTAATAAAAACCACAGTAGAGCTCGACATTTTGTTCGTCTTCAAATCAATTCCCTACATATCTTGAGAGTGTAAGTGACATCCACTTGTGTTTAGGAACCACTCTATCAGGCCCTTCCAAGCCTATCATCACTGAGCTTCCTATGGAAGAGGAGGAGGAGCCTTTGAATGATCCTATCTACTCCAATGCACTCCAAAAAATCCTAAACCAGTTCAAGTCATGCAGATAGAAATTTGGGCAACCACCATTCCCTCAGAGGTTGGAAGTTTCCAAGAAGAAAGAAGAAAAGGAGGATACCACTTTTGACATCCTAAATAAGCTAAAGCATATATGTGTTCAGATACCCCTATTTTAGGCCATAAAGGATGTTTTGATCTATAGCAAAGCTATCAAGGAAGCTTTTCTTAAGAAGCCAGGAAGGAAGAAGAGATACCCAACTACAGTTCATGTGGTGGGCCAACTGGTTGATATCATGTTGGGAAAAGTGACTATTGCCAAGTATAATGACCCAGGCAGTCCTGTGGTAGCAGTTGTCATAAACAGGATCAAAGTAAAGAATGCTCTGATTGATTTAGGGGCAGCAATAAATATAATGACCAAGGACATCCTATAGCAACTAAATATTGCAAGTATGAGATCTACTCCTGCTGTCCTACAGCTTGCTGATAGCTCTATGGTTAAGCCTAATGGTGTAGTGGAGGATCTTATGGTAGTTCTAGACTCCTGGGAATACCCAACAGATTTTATGATTCTTTCTCCTAAGGCTACACTAGGCGAGTATCCCATCATTCTTGGAAGGCCTTTGTTGGTAACTATAGATGCATACATTGGATGTCGGTTAGGTTACATGACCATTTCAGATGGAAGGAGTACTAAAAATTTTGTTCTTTATCCACCTGCTCAACCATCTCATGATGAAGAAGATTATGTATGGCCACAAGTTCGTGAAGAGGTCGAGGAAGTTAATTTTGTGGCACAACTTATGATGCTGGGTAGAAGCTCTTTCATGTAGCTCCAAGATGATGATGAAGTGTTGGCTAAAATCATTCAAAACCATTATGAAGTGGAGGAAGCATCATCTTCTACTTCGGTCAGGACACTTATGCATGCTCTTCCTACAGCCATTGTTCTTGCAGACATTCTTCCTACAGACGATCTTCATGTAGCCACTCTTCCTGCAGATAGACTTCCTACAGCAACAGGTACGTTCCATACATTTTTATCATATGAACTAAAGGTACCATGTGTTAATGAAGCAGCCATGATAGAATTAACTACACAAGTCTAGGTGTCAAAGGCAAAATATTTGAATGTTAATAGCAAATTGAATAAAGAGCCAAGCAAATTAGCACAGTTCATTAAGGGCCCATCAATGCTTAACATTTGTATGGATACTGGCGAGAAGGGACAGATCCCAAACTTTGCACTCCATAGAATTTATATCGAGATGATTTCACTCCAATAAGACAACCACAAAGAAGGCATGATTAACTCCTACACCAAGAGAAATTATGAAAGGAAACCTAGAAATGGGATAGAGGATTTATCTACCCCATTTCGTATGGTCACAGGCCCCATTAGTATCAGGCTTCAAGAAAGGAGGTGGAAATGGCTAGTTTGTATGATTGGGGAACTTAATGTTGCCACCAAGAAGGATCACTTTCATTTACCCTTTATTGATCAAGTTTTGGACACACTTGCAAGAAATCTTCTCTTTCTAGATGGATTCAGTGGCTACAACCAGATCCAAATTACACCAGAAGACTAGGAGAAGATCACATGTACCTTTCCATGGGGGACCTATGCCTATTCGGTACTCCCATTTGTCTTGTGCAATGCACCTACAACTTTCCAAAGGGCAGTCATTAGCATATTCTCAGACATTTATCATGATTTCATGGAGATTTATATGGATGACTTCACCACTTATGGTGTTGATTTTAATCATGCATTGAAAATCTCGGGAGAGTCCCATGTGGCATGGAAGACCAAACTTGTCCTTAAATAGTGAAAAGTGTCATGATGATGCAAGAGGGTGTAGTTCTGCCAGCTCACATTCCCACAAGGAATTCAAGTAACCTAAATTGGAAGTAATCATAAACCACCTACAATTGCAAAAACAAAAAGGATGTTAGGATTTTCTTGGGTCATGAAGGATATTATAGGTGTTTCATCAAGGATTTGAGCAAGGTAGCAACACCATTGTATATTCTTCTCACTAAATATGTTGAATTCCAATGGACTAAAGCTTGTGACAAGGCATTTTTTGACTTGAGGGCAGTTTTGACTCATGCTCCCATACTCAAAGGGCTTAATTAGGAACTTCCTTTCCACATCCATACTGATGCCTTTAGATTTGAGACATAGGAGCTTAGTCTTAGGACAGAAAGAGGGAGCTATTGAAAATTTTATTTACTTTGTCAGCAAAAATTTGCAAGGAGCTGAATTCAATTATACAGTGACAAAGAAAGAGATGCTGGCAATAATCTATGCACTGAACAAATTCAGACATTACATAACGGGCTACAAGATCTTTGTGCACACTAATCATGCATCCATTAGGTATCTCATGAATAAAACTTTGATCACAGTTAGATTGGGCAAGATGGTTGTTGTTGATGTAGGAGTTTGATATGCACTGCTGTGGATAAGCCGCAGCGCCAATGTTGTTGTGTAGATTTTCATTCAAGGCCACCATTCTGTAAGATAAATCAGCTCATGTATGACTCTTTCCCTAATGAGCATCTATTCTCCCTCAGTATATAAACACTCTGGTATGTTGAAATAGCCAATTATTTGGTCACAGGTAGAGTTCCTTCTCACTTCTCTCCAAAAGAGAAAAGGGTACTCATTGAAAAATATTTTCCTTTCTCTTGGATTGTTTGGATGTTTCTTTTGCAGAGTAACGCCGTACCATGTCATGAGAAGAGAGAAGATGGTTACATATGAAATTTTGCATGCATGTCACAATGAACCATGTGGAGGACAATTTTGCAGCCAAGAGGACAATAATGAAGGTTTTGAAACATTAAGGTATTATCGCCAACGCCCAAAGGATGCGTGAAGGTATACCAAAAATGCATAAGTCAAAAGAACGCATCAAATCCAGATCCTGGACATGAGATGCCATTGTGCCCTCAGGTAGTAATCACTCCCTTTGACAAGTGGGGATTGTATTTTGTGGGACTAATTGACCCTCCATCAAATGGTATGTCTTATATATTGGTATGCACTGATTATGTAACAAAATGGTTAGAAGTTAAGGCCATGAAGAATGCAAGAGATAACAAGGTTGTAGAGTTTCTTTATGAGGATATTTTCACAAGATATGGAGTTCCACGAGAAATAGTGACTGATCAAGGACCACAATTCACATCAACTCTTGTTGCAACACTAATTAGTATAACATAAGGTCTTCATTTCTAAACCCCGGTGCTATCGGCCAAGTTGAGGTGACAAAGGAGAATTAGTTACCCAACTAAATAGTAGTTATCCATAGAAAGGATTGGGCAAAAAGATTACCAGAAGTTGTTTGGTCCTATAGGACAACCTGGAAAACAACTACAGGCTTCACCCCATTTGATTTGTTGTATGGAAAGATAGCTATGATGCCCGTTGAATTTGAATATAAGACTCTGCGAACTGCAGTGGATTTAGGGATGGATATCTCTGAGGCACAAAGAGAAGAATCATGTAGCTAAATGCTTTGTATGAGATAAGAAGAGCATCCTTGCAGCATACAGAAGTAGTGCAAAATCAGAGAATCAAGTGGGATGAAAAATTTATTAAGGACAATAATTTCAAACCAGGAGATTGGGCCTTGCTCTATGATTCAAGATACCAGGATAATGTAGGAAAACTGCAGACAAGGTGGCTAGACCGTACAAAGTTGCTGAGGTCTTTCCTAATGGAGTTGTTCAACTCACCACAATTAACCCTGTCAAGTTCAAATTACTTGGCAATGGTCATTACCTTAGATTATACCATAAGCCAACTTCTAAAGAAGAGTTCCTACACCACTGCAAGATTCAAAGAACTCATCTTTCCTACAAATTAAGGTAAGTGGGGACTCAGTGTCCCTCCTTCAAATTTAATTAGTACGTGATTTTCATAATAAAGACTTTCACTCATTGCAAGTCCATTTCTTCGCCATCCACCCATCCACCCATCCATCACCACCTTTGCTTCTCTTCCATCACTTCATTCCACCTCACCTCATCTTCATTTATTGCTCAATTTATTCTCCAACAAGGCGAGCGTTACTTTATCCACGATCTTTGCAACAAATCTTCCACACATTCAGGTATGTGTACATTAATTTCTATCTTTAATCATCTCTTAAGTGTGTTCATTTAATCTTGTATGTTAGTATAGGTATTCGCCAAAATTCCATCATTTATCAATCAATATCTCTATCTCGCATAACACACAGTCCAAATTTGTATTGGGGAGTGATGAGCCCAGTTTTTGGTCTAATTTTGCAGAATCTAGTCTATTTTCGCGATGCTAATTTTAATGCTATGTTGGTATTGGCTAATGTTTCTTTAACCATTGACATTTGATGGGCATCCTATCTCCGCAAGCTTTTAATGATATTTTGGCATAATATGTGGTTATCTATATTGATTTTTCGCGTGATTAATGAATGTTTTATGTTATAGATGTATTTATTATGTGTTTTGACCTTTGCCATGCAGATTTTAATGCGCGGTTGAGGAAGCAGGTCATTAGCTTGGCATGCACTACAAGGACTCTGGTGGAATTATTTCCAAGTCAGCGCACCGGCAGCAAAGATTCTCATGCAACCTGGAACTAATTTTGTAGTAGACCTAATGATCGAGCATGCATGGGCATTATTGTTGTGTTGGATCCGCACTTGACTTGTAGGTCAGACTTTATCTCCGCATGCGAACTACCATCACCTACCTCCTTTGCTTTTCAATGGCTACGCCCCTATTCGTGGAGTTGACGGCCATGTTTAGCTATAGTATAAATAATTATTTGATGCCCTTCTTAGAGGTTGTATGATTTGACATTAAAGGCCTATCTCCAAAGCTTCGCAAGATATACTACCTTTGTATGGCTGATTTACAATGAATGAAATAAAGTTATGAGTTCAAGCATCTGAGTTCTTGTTAGTCTAGAGGATACTTATCCAAGGGGGGCCACTTGGTGAGTAATCTATCTTCTTAGTTTAGCATTAGTTTAGTATTACTTACCATTTAGTAATTAGTTAGAAATCTAGCATCGACTAGTCCTCGGCAGCCTACTCAGGAATTCCATTTTGTGGATCGTTTGTAGCCAAAGCATATAGTAGCTCGCTTGTCGACATATTTTCATTCTCCGTGATTTCAGCTTAGCATAGTTGTTGGTTGATTTTCATCATTTGCTTTATTTCCTTCTAAGCAATTTACTTTCAGTATTGTGTTTCTTAGCTGTAGAATGCAATGGCTACTTGAGCCCCTAGTGCACATACTATGCTAACCCATTTCAATTTCATGTCCCTGGGTTGAAAATTTAAATGCACCTTCATGATGATTGAATAGTTATTTAGGTTAGATGTCCAATCTCTGAGTCATGGTTGTAAAGGCTTAGTTATTAAATCATTGTAGGAGGCCAACACCCCAATCGATTGACTTCTTCCTTGCAACAATCTATAGCCCTTATGTTATGGGTTGAGAATAACGTTGTTGTAGGTTGACAATTCTCCTTGCTTCAAATGTTAGTCTTATTTCCTAAGGCATTCTCATTATCAACAATCATAAATTAAACATAAAATCCTACTAAACTTCATAGACATTCATGCACTCCTACATACACTTATTAACATCACATTTTTCCATTTCCAAATGCTTAAAACTACTTAAAAGTATATGAAAGGCATAAAAGGTTTTGGTAATGTCAAAAAGAAATGATAAAAGCATAAAACAGTAATGAGAAACTAGCCAATTACCAAGCCCATCATTCCCCCCAACTAGCTTTTCCTCAATCAAGCTTTAAGGTCAAAGGTTATACTGCAAGGCAATATCTGTAGTCCACAACATTGGTCACTCCTTTACCCTACTTCAAATAGAACCCCTATTGATTTGATATCTTTGTCATTCTTTTGTTCTTTGTTGTAGTTTCTTCCTCTCACTTCCTCTCTATCTAGTGTGGTATGGGGAATAGGAGGAGAGGATGAAAATTTAGAAGAATCCAAGGAATTTTGTTTCTAAAGGAAGTTGCAATGTATTTGTGTGATTTTCTAGTTGTTGCAACATAATTATAAACAAAATAAGGCTACTTCATTTTAAGCTCTAGGGCAATTTCTTTCCATCTATCCTAGACAAAGTCAAGTGTCTCTCTGATTGTTCCTACTACTAGTCCCTTCATTCTTTTATAGTCCCTTTCTCTATAATCCATAAGTTTTTTTTGCAACTCCCTTGTGCTCTATAAGGTCTAACCATTGGTCTACTACTGCATTTGGATCTGTTACTTCTTCTCTTAACTATAGAGGGAGTGATTTCTCTTTCTCTTGACATTCTTGCATTAGTTGGCCCCTCTAATGTTCATTTCTAATGTAGGAAGCTAAATCCCTAATCTAAACATCTCCCACAAATATGAGTGGGTTCCATGCAATGGAGTGATTTCTCTTTCTCTTGATATTCTTTCATCAACTAACCCCTCTAATGTTCATTTCTAATGTAGGAAGCTAAATCCCTGATCTAAACATCTCCCAAAAATATGAAAGAATCAAGTTATCTTGCAACTGATCTTGCATCTTTGGTGTAGACCGTTGGAAAATTTCTAAAAATAATGATGTTGAATTAAAAGAAAAGGGAAGATCATTGATTTTTTGACTAAATTGAAAACAAAAAAATTTCTTGTAAGAACAAAGTGTATACCTTGGTAGGAGGTCTGCACCTCATCAACTGAACTATCTTATCTACCAATTCATCATTTTTTACCTTCAATTTCTTTATCTCTATCTCTTGCTTCTCAATGGCTCAGGCATGTGTGGATAGTACTTCTATTTTCTCTTTTTCCAATTCCTTTTCTTTTTGGGAAAAATTCTTTCTTTTATTCCACAACTTAATTCCAAGTGACAAAATAGTAGGAGCATTTGGTGTTCTTATGTATCCAATTGAGCTCTCAAGGTCTTGATCCTTTCCAACTAGTGCAATTTGTGCCAAAAATTCTAACGTTGATCTCTGCTCAAATTTCTAGAGTTTTTCTTCTAATTCCTTAATATTTGCATCCCCCTCACTATCCCTCTATTGATATTCTTTCAGTTGTTCTTCTAAATTTTTTATTCTTTCCATATTCTCTTTTAATTCATTTCTTGTATTTCTCCCTTCCAACAAAAATTCTTCTTTCTCCGAAAAAAATTCTTCCTCAACCTCCTCTTGTGACATAAACCCTTCTGAAACATAGCTCTTTGGAGGTTTACTTTTCTAACCATAAAAATATCTTTTGTGTCTGATTCAAAAGTGTTGATCATGTACAAGGGCTACATAATTGGTGTTCTAGTGTCATTATCGGGAACATTTTCCTTAGAATTTGTATCAGTCTCAATCATAACAACATCTTCTTTTTGCTTTTTATCCTTACTTTTTGTAGGCTCTCTTTTCCTTAGGTGATGTGACCACCTTCTTGATTGTGTAAGCCTTCTCTACTTATTCACAAATGTAGAATTAGAGGCCACCATTTTTATTTTCTTGGGCTTCAAAGTGCTTTTAGTAGAAGCTAATGTTTTTGAATCCTCTTCAGCTATGGGCTGCTCAGCATAAGCTATAGGTTGAATGTCTCGCAGTCCTTGCTCTTCAAGTTCCTCTATGTTGCAGGTAGGTGTTGTAGCAGGGGAACCAGAGGGTATTTCTCTCTTTATTGCAATAGTAGGAGGTTCTTCCCTTTCCTATTCTTCACCCCTTCCTTTTATATTTTGTCTTGGAATAATATTGTTAACATTTTTTATATTTAGAAAATCCTATTGAACACTCAAAATACTGAGAGGGGGGTGAATCAATATTCTTTTAAACCACTTAAACATTTAAACATTCAATCCTCATAGAATTTTCAATTTGCAGTAATGAATTAAAGCATGAAGACAACAAACAACATCACATAACATATGAACACTATATTTTTATGTGGAAAACCAAAAATGGGAAAAACCTGCATGGTGAGGATTAGCTCACAATATATTATAACTAGTTATAAGATTTTACAGAATTTCTCACTGTAGGTGGACTCACTATCCAAGTGGACTCACTACCCACTGAAAGACGAAAAGATAGAAGAAAGTGGTGGCACAAAGCCAAAAATTTGAATTGTTACAATTGCATCTAACATATGCATGAATTGTAGTTCCTTTGAAGCTCAAAATACATACTTTACACACTTCATATTGATCTACATTAACACTCTGCTCTACTCTGCATTCACCTTATACTTGCACAACTCACATCAACTAATATTCATCATACATACATACATCTCAAAATATTGAAAAGGATCTTGCATATATATTTGCTTCACCTTTACATCATCAATTAGGTCAGCCTAATTAGATGTATTATACAAAATACAACTTGTTGGCTCAATATCCACTGATGCACGCTTAGCACCAAGATCCAAAACTTATAAAAAATCAAAAAATGTCGGCATGGACCTATAATAGCTCCCACAAAATGAATCAATAATTCAAACTATGCAAAACAAAAAAAACTTATTAGGACGACACTGATAATGACCTAATAACAAAATTCACCAACTATACATCCAAAAACTTACACACGGACCTCCAAACTCTATCCCACTTGGAATATAGGTGCCATTGACACTTCAACATTCCCACAAATTTGCAAAGTGAGATTCCAATCCGCAAAGAAGTATGGATTCACCAAAACATGTACACTAAATTGGAAACCTCTACTATTGCTAGACCGAACTTCTATCACTCATAACTTCACCAAAATCCAAAACAATATGAAACTTTGGATATAAGCTTCTCTAACAATTGAGAAAATTATATCAAAATTTCAAAGAAAGATCTTACATAGTGGACCAATGTGTACCCAATAACTCAATGTCCTATATACATAATTACTTGTATTGACACTTAGTCAATTTCCATATCAACTTCCTTCACTGGATCAAACCTTCTTGCAAAATTTTACTTGATAATCATCCTCAAACATGCTCAATCTATATAAATTGATCTGCACAATGGTCTTCATACCATAATACAATGTTAACATCAATGACAACACTGTAATGCAATGCACTTATCCCTCATGCTCATGTTTCCAACAAATGCATCAAAGACAAACTCCTTATTCTTCCAACAATACCCCCTTTTTCATTAATGGAAACATGCCTCAATTATCTCCCAAAATTATTCTCCCCCTTTGACATAAAGGGAAAAGGGCACAAAACATAAGTTCTTCTCATAGACTAGAACTCCCCCTGACTAATATGTACATATATACAAGCTGAAAACTTAACTAACTCCCCCTAAGGGTGCAATCCAACAAAAAATTATATTGGAAAATTTCTTTATACCATCTGCATATGTACACAAAAGTCTGAAACAATAACTAGAATGCATCAAAGGAAAGAAATGCATTCACCCAGAGGAAATATTTGACTCTTGCATCTTTTCAAGGTGAGCTTTCCACTCTTGCATTCCTTCCTCCCAAATCTTCTTGGATAGGCCAAGCATTTTGCTCTGGGTTTCAAACTCTATTAATAGTTCCTCATTATCATCCAAAGTGTTGGGTACCATATTTAGCTTTGAAGCTTTATTAGCCCTCAACAGGGCACTAGAAACAAGTATGAACTTAGAGTTCACCAAATCCCTGAGATGACCGAACTATGTTATGATCCTTTCTTTTTGTACTTGCAATTGGAAGAACTGCTCATTTACATTTTCAATTGCAGACCTTGTACTTCCATCCATATCTTGTGTCGGAGCATAGGCAATGGAAAATTTGTCAATTTGGGACTCACTTGAGTCCATCTCATCTTTTTTTCTTTTTGTAGACCCTAGCCACTTCATACAAAACTGAAATAAAACTTTGGCTTCTGTCACACAAGCCTACACACCTTTAAGATTTTCCTGAAATTTTTTGTGTGCACTGGAACACTTCTCCGTTACATCCATTAATATCATGTCATTTATCTTTTTCTCTAATTCTTTCTCTAACCTCCCTTTCAACCCACTAGCATACTCCTTAAATGAATCAAGTAAAAAATTTAAATTATCCATACTAGATAAGGAGTTTTCAATACTTACACTAAGTATGCCCTCCTGCAGAACCTTTATTACCTCGTCTATTATCTCTCCACTCTCCTGATGTGTCTCTAAGATTTCTTTCCAGGTAGATGCATGAAACAAATCACCTAGTTGAATCTTGTGAAGAGGAGATATCTTATCCATGTCCACATGCCCTTGTTGCATCAAAATTTGTAGTAATTGGGCAGACACTACAGGCTAAAACAGTAATTGCATGCTTAACAAATTCTTTAATGAATCTCTAAAGGTGCCATATTATTATCCAATTATCTTTGTGCTCTCCTTTGTAGTCTTCTCCTTCAAATCCTTTTCCTTCTCACTAGTGTTAACTGGTGCCTCTATATCCCTCTTCTCCTCATTGTTGGGTCCATCCTCAACCTTCTACTCACCACTCATTTGAGGCATATCTTCACTAGTAGATTGTTCTTTGTTATTTGGAGGAATGATTGTCTCTATGTAGCCTTGATTATTCTCTATATTAGTCTCAGATATCGGAGGAGGTGTTTGAGGATCTATAGTAGTACCTCCTTTACAATGTTTTCTCTGGTATCTCCTTATTCAACATTTTCCTCACCTACAACATTATCTTCTACAACTTCTTTCACTTCCAGAAGAACATTATCCAGCATATTTCCTTCTTCAATATCATGCTCATGTTGAGCATCATCATGTTGTACTTCTACTTCAATGTTCACATCCAGAGCAGGCATATCAACATGCATTTCTTATGTGATCTCTGGAACAATCCCTAATCTTTGTGCTAATTCTGCAACCTTCTCCACAATCTCATTTCAAATCCTTTCTAGATCATTTTGATCTTTGCGCATGAGGGTGGTCACCGTTTTCTTTGTTCGGAACTCCTTGCTATACAATTTATCCAATGTGGCTTTATTTTCTTCGAAGAGAGGTGCACTAATTTTTTATAAGGCATAAGATTTTAGCTTTTCTTCTTATTCTACCTCCTACCTTTTGGCATATAAAACATTCCTTAGATCTACAAGCAATTTCTTTTCAATGTCCTTCATGTTAACCTCAAATGAAACAATATATTTTATAATTACTTCTACAATAGTGGCTTTGTTCTAACATCTCATGTTCTGCATTCCCATTAAATAGAGCATCCAACTTCATGGGACTATGAGTACTAACCAAAGCATTTTTCTTCTTCTTTTTCTTATCTTCTGGTGTCTTTTTATCTTTAGCAAACTCTTCTTTCTTTTCTCTCATTTACATTTTGAATCCTTTCTTCTCTTTCTTGACCTTTTCCTCACTGTCAGTATCAATGATATCAAACATTGGTTTATTTGTACTTGTTTCTCCTTGTGAAGCTTCGGGATTTATTTTTCGGACCAATTGTGGTCCTTCCTCTTATTCTTCCTCATCTTCAATATTCACTCCTGCATATTATTCCCTTATTTCCTTTATCTTCATTCTACTTCTTGTAGGGCCAGTTTGTTGTGCTATTGGAGCAGCCTTTTCCTTTTCATTCCTCTATTATTGTTTAACTGGAGAGGTCTTCTCCTTCACCAGAGTGCTTGCATGCTCTTTTCTCTTCTCCCCTGAGGTAGGATTAGTCTCGAAGGACTTCAGGGCAACTGAAGGAGTGGTAGTTGTTCTACTAGATCTCCTGACACTTGATGATCCTCCCGGTGAGCCCTTAGTAAGCCCCATTGCTTCTACAAATTGTGTAGTCATCTTATCAATTATCTTTGTTATGGTATTTTTTCTTTGGTCCATGTGAACTTGAATGGACTTCTCCTCGTAGGTTTCATACCTCTCTTCAAAGGTGTCCCTCATTTGGCTCAACATGTAGTTTGCAGTCTGCACAATATCTTCTTCAGTGATTTCATACCCCATTTTTGGGATCCATTTTGTTCTAGGCTCAATGACTTGTATGATGCATTCATCCTCGAAAACCATGAATATGATATCATTCTTGTATTTCTCCACCATCTTCCAGAGAATCATTTCCCTTGCCTACATATTTTTTTGAAATATTTTGAAAACCCCAAAGGGATTTATCCTATGCCTCTGTATCACCAATTCCTCTCAAAATGTCTTTGATCTAGTGTGCTACTAGTCTACCTTTTAACCATACAACACTCTTTGTACTGGGAGTTCTCTTAAGAAGTAAAACAATAAACATATGATCAATGTCCCATATTTAAAAGGATATCTAGAATCCTTTGTCTTTTGTTAATTTTCCATTAATTGTGCTCTCAATTGTTCACATAAGTCAAAATACACACCATTCACCACCATTTTGTATGTCGTGTTAATTGTGGTGGTCGAAACAGATTTCTCTTTGTTAGAGAAGTAGATTTTGTATCTAACCATCATCGTAGCATACTTCACCATAGGATTTATGATGTCCTTGATGGTCAAGGATCTCCTATCATACTTTGTACCGGTAAGCTCTGTTATAACCTCATTCTTCACTGACTTAAGCACCAAATGGGTCCAGTTGAGCATAATCCTATAACTTCCCTAATTACCTCCTTGATAATCATGTCAGGCATATTTGTCCACACAAATTTTTCATGAATATGATAGTGCAATTCTCACCTCAAGCATCATCATGGAAAAATTTGGGAAACCCTTGCCATACATAAAGTTTCTTTATTACCAAATTTTGATATTCAAGTTTTAGTGCAAAATCGTCACTAGTGAGTTCTTTCACCCACACATCACCTAGATTCAAGTGGTCATACTCTTCCAATTTCCTGTGAATGTAAATCCTTATGTCTTCAGTGTGCAAGACACCATATGGGACTCTCGAGAATGCATCATATGAGTCAACCTCCATAGATTTATCAGGATGTTTCTTAAATTTTGGTTAGTGTCTTTCTGAGACCTCAACTCTTGGAGTAGCCATTTCAATTGATTCAAAACATATTCTGAAAAACTAGGGAAAATTGAAACTATAAATACATTTCAAATTTCTTTTTGGATAGGGTTTCGCTTGTACCAGATCTCAAATACTTCAATCACACTGCTTTTCTCTTCGTCTCCTCTTCACTCCTTGAACACTCATTTGCAAATGAATTTTGATTAGGTTAAATCACTTATAAACCTTCCACCATGACCTAATTTTCAATAAATGCTTTTGTTGATAAAGTTGTCAAGTCCTAACTATATGCACAGTCAACTTCAAATACTTCACAAATTTTTGCAACTCAATATTTTCTACCGATATCTTCTCCAATAGATCAAGCACATTAATTCACACCTCATATCCATGTGTTGAATCATCAACACTATTTCTCTAGCAATGGATGAAATATTTTCCATTAGAGCTCCCCCTAAGCCAAAGCTCTTAACTTAGTCTCTGAAGGAAACATTTGCACCAGATGTTGCTACAGACTCAGCCTTAACCTCTATCTCTTCCTTCTTTTTCTAAATCTTTTCCATCTCTTTCTTTGTTTCTATAGGATCAACAACCTTTTTTACCGGATCATTCTTCTTTATCAGATTGTTCTTTTTCACATTATTGCTTCTGCATAACTTAGAGATATGTCTAGGTCTATTGTATTTGTAACATATGACATTATTTTGAACAGACTTACTTCCATTCATTCTAGATCTACATTGATTATATCTATGCCCAAATCCATTGCATGTATAACAATAGCCATTAAAATAATGAACCATCATAACATTGTTATAGTCATTCATCATTTGACTTCTACATTCATTAGCCTTATTACCAAACCTCTTATATGTAAATCACTGATCGGGAAAAGATTGAACATTCTGATTCATTTTGGTTCTACATTACATAGCATTATGTCCAAATTTATTGCAATAATAACATAAACCATTAAAATATGGGTACCTTTGTGCATTTGGTTGTCTGATAAGTAGTCTTTTGAATTCCTTCCTTTGATTTTCAATCTATTTGCCATTGCTTTTTTTGTCTTTAGTCTTCTTCTTAGTCTGATTTGGAGTTTGATCTATCTTTGATATTTCTCTTATCTCAAACCCTAATCCACCTTTATCTTTAGATCCTTTCTAGTTTGTAATCATTTCATCAGATTTGTAGAGCTCATCTTGAATTTTTCTTCATGACTCTTTTCTTTCTCAAGATTTGATCTTAAGGTCACAATTTCTACTTCAAGTTTTGAACATTCCTCAAATTTTCTTTTCATCTTTACATTTAGACATTCTTCAACTCTTTTTCCTTCCTCAACTTGTACTTTCAGACTGGTAATTGTCTCATTTGCTTTCTTCAACTTATCATTGACTTCCTTATGTCTTTCTTTGAACTTCTTGATTTTCTCTCTCCTCTGATACATTCATCTGCTTCTTTGATATTTTCCTTCAGATCTTTGTTCTCACTTCCAGTCCTTTCCAAATCTTCAAGGGCTATTTTGAGTTCTCCATTCATGTCAACCATGCACTCTTCTTCTATAACCCCAACAACAAGTATCTCTTTCAGAGGGGTAGGAAATCTTCTAACAGCCATGTGTTCAACCTCCAAGGTCTTCCCCAAGCGGTTAAGCTCCTTCCAAGGAACCAAGCACTAATACCAATTGTTGAACACTCAGAATACTAAGAGGTGGGGATGAATCAGTATTCTTTTAAATGACTTAAACATTTAAACACTCAATCCTCATAGCATTTTCAATTTTTAGTAATGAATGAAAGCATGAAGATAACCAACAACATCACATAGCACATGAACACCATATTTTGCATGGGAAACCCAAAATGGGAAAAACCACGGTGAGGATTAGCTCACAATAAATTATAACTGATTATAATATATTACAAAATTTCTCATTATGGGTGGAATCACTATCCAAGTGGACTCACTACCTACTGAAAGAAGAAAATATAGAAGAGAGTGGTGGCACATAGTCAGGACTTGAACTATTAGAGTTGCATCTAACATATGCATGAATTGCAGTTCCTTTGAAGCTCAAAATACAAACTTCACACACTTCATATTGATTTGCATTAACACTTTGCTCTTCTCTACATTTTCCTTATACTCACATAACTCGCATCAACTAATATTCATCATGCATACATACATCTCAAAATACCAAAAAGGATCTTACATATATAACTGCTTGACCTTTACATCATCAATTAGGTCGGACTAATTGGATGTATTATATAAAATATAACTTGTCGACTCAATATCCACTGATGCATGCTTAGCACCAAGATCCAAAACTTATAACAAATCAAAATGGGTTGGCATGGACCTATAATAGCTCCCACAAAATGAATCAACTTATTCAAACTCCACAATACATAGAACTTATTAGGTCAGCACTGGTAATGACCTAATAACATAATTCACCAACTGTACATCCAAAAATTGACACACGGATGTCCAAACTCTATACTACTTCTAATTATATAGGCGCCATTGACACCTCTCAACATTCCTATAAATCCACAAATCCAAATTCCAATCCACAAAGAAGTGTGGATTCACCAAAACATGTACATCGAACTGAAAACCTCTATTATTACCAAAACAAACTTTTTTCACTCATAACTTCTTCACCAAAAGAAAAAACAATATGAAATTCTAGATATAAGCTCCTCTAACAACCAATAAAATTATATCAAAAATGTAGAGAAAGATCTTACACAGCGGATTAATGCAGACCCAATAACTGGATGTCTTGTACACAGAATTACTTGTATTGACACTTAGTCAATTTCCAAATCAACTGCCTTCACTGGATCAAACCTTCTTGCAAAATTGCACTTGATAATCATCCTCAAACATGCTCAAACTATACAAACTAATTTGTACAATGGTCTTCATACCGGAATATAATATTGACATCAATGACAACATTGTAATGCATTGCACTTATCTCTCATGCTCATGTTTCCAACAAATGTATCAATGAAAAACTCCTTATTCTTCCAACAAATACTCCTAAGATATATTGGTAAATTGAATCTTGAGACTTCTTATAACAAGTAAAGTGACTAAACAGAAATGAGAAAGGGCGTACTAATTCCTTTTCCTCTTTTACTCTGATGACATCCTTTTTAATAAATTATACATAAAAATTGGTACATTTACCAAATTTTGATGGTGAAGGTGGCTTAGGAGCTTGAAATGCATAGTGTACAACAATGATTATCTTCCATCACAAGTCAAGTATTTAACAATATATGTAGTGACTGAGGCCTAGAGCCAAGTTAAAGAAAATTTTCTCATGGTAATGAAAATTCATTCCTAGCAACAATTGCATTTGCTTTGATTGGGAATTCTTCTCCTATCCTCAGTAGATCCAATACCTCCGCTATGGTTGCCTCTAATGCATCAATCCTTAGTCCCCTCACAATAGCCTCATCATTTTGCATACTACTAGAAAATTATTGGGTCATGAGCTCGTTATATTTTGTGAGTCTAAGGAAATAATCTAGCCAGCCAACCTATTGGAAGATGGGCAAACACTACCTATCTTCTAGCAATAAGTTATGAGTTGTGGGATCTCTTCTTATAATATCAACCGCCCATTTAACCAATTCGGATTCTTCTTATTCTTTGAATGATCAACCAATTCTATTGCTTTCTTTGTTATGCGCTAAATTTTCTTGATCAACCAATTCAACTATGGATACTTTTCTCTGCTCTGGACTATCATTTTCTTGGTAATAGCTAGGAAAAAATTCAAAATAAATGAAGACAATAATGACCTTTTAGCTACCCCTCCCCACAACTAAGGACGCTTTTTATGCTTAAATAGCAAGTACAAAAAGTGCATGGGTAATAAATTTTAAGCATTGGAATGATGAAATAGGAAGTTTAAATGTGTGTATGAATACAAAATTAGCAAGCTTAAATTTCAATTATGATAGTTAATACAAAAAATACTTGATTTCATGCTATGAAGTGAAGGTTGGCACATGTGAATTTTAGTGAATTCCACCATGTAGCATGGGAAAATATTTTGAAATGATATGAGGTCATGGTGAAGTATTGCAGGTGATCATGTTTTGAAAAGAAAATCGGTATGAGCATAGCACGTGGCAGAGAAGTGGAAGTGGTGACAAAAAGGTTGCTAAAAGTACATGAGATGAAACTAATAGTGGAATTTAGTGCATGGTATGTGTGAAACAAAAATTGGATGTGATTGTTACATGTTATGGAATGAATAATTTGTATGAGATAAAAATAAGTGATGGTTGCTATAGGCACGGATGAACTAATGATGGTGCAAGTGCTATGAGCATATAAATAAATAGGTCCCTTCTAGATTATATGCCTCAGGGGCATGATGTTGTAGGTCTTGTGAACTCTACTGCGGGTCTAGAAAATGAAGGTTGTTGTGTGTCACCTGTGCATGTGTGTGCATGTGATAAGTTTTGTAGAATTATACCTCTAAAATAGTAGTAGGAAAGTTGGGTGGCTCGTCTTTCAATACTTCATCTGATTTCATGCTTCTTTGTATTGAGTGTTCATATAATTCAAGTTCAAATTGAAACTAAAGAGTTCGCAGGAAATCATCCTTCTGCAGTGGCTTTTTATAAAACTTCAATCAATAGCCATTTACTCAGAGTGAAAACCTTACCGCATCAATAGTTGTCAGTTGAACTACTCCATTGGGAAAATCTTCCTGAATTTCATATGGACCTAACCATCTTATTTTCAGTTTCCCCTTATGATCTTTGTACCTAGAATCATAAAGTAGAGCCCAGTCACCTTTGTTGAATTTTTTTGTCTTGATAAATTGATCATGCCACCGCATCCTCTATTTTTGCACAATCTCAGTGTGGTGAATTTTGTCCATGTGTATCTCATTTAAAGCATTGATATTTTGTAGTCTCTCCTTATGTGCTTCTAATATATCCATCCCCAATTGGACTGTTGTTTTGAGAGTCTTATACTCAAACTCAATTGGAAGGACAACCTTCTTTCCATACACTAACTCATATGTTGTGAAGCATGTTATTATTTTCCAAGTTATCCTTTAAGCTCAAAGTACTTCAGGTAACTTTTTTACCCAATCCTTTTTGTGGAGTTGTACTATTTTTGTATGAATGTTTTCTATTTCCCTATTAGTAACCTCCACTTTTCCATTTGCTTGAGGGTGGTAAGGAGTAGATTTCCTATGTTTGATCTCATATTCTTGTACTAATTTATTGATCAGATCTTATGCAAATTGAGGCCCTTGTTTTGTCACTATTTCCCTAGGAACACCATATCTTGTAAAGATATCTTCATAGAAAAACTTAGAAACATTTCCATCTCTGGAAAATTGTAAAGCTTTGACCTCTACCCAAGTTTTGTAAGGTAATTTATAAATACCAAGATATATTCTTTGTTGTTTGATGTAGGTGCTATAGGACCAATAAATTCTAGCTCCCACTCGTCAAATGGTGTTATGACAAGTTGTGTGGCATTTCGTCTATTTTAGTTGGCCTTCCCATTTTGACACCTATCACACCTTCTTGTATATTTGACTGCATCCTTGTGAAGTGTTGGCTAATAATAGCCAGTGTTCAATATTTTTAGTGTTGTCTATTTTGTTGCAAAATATCCTCCACAAGGTTCATCATGGTATTCTTTGAGAATTTCATAGACTTCATCTTCCCTAATGCACCTCCTCATTATATTATCAGGCCTTGTGTAGAATAGATATCCATCTATCCATGAATAAGGAAAACTTCTCTCAACTAAATGTTTATTTTCCCTTGGTGAGAGATGTGGTGGTGCTTTCCCTGCAAATAGATAATTAGCTATTTTTTCATGCCAAGGTGTATGCAGAGACAAGGAAAATAAGTTTTCATCAGGAAATGAATCATCCACAATATCTTATTTTAATTTTGTTGGTAGTCTTGAGAGAAATTTTCTACTACATTAGCCTTTCCTAGTTTGTCCACAATTGTAATATCAAACTCCTAAAGTAGCAATAACCATCTCACAAATCTGCTACTTTCTATTCAAATATGGCTCTTTACTATCCAAAACGGTACCATCGACAGAGGTCTAGAATTCAACATTAGTAATTTCTACAACTTATGGATAAATACTTTTAATTATTCTCAATTCAGGTTATCCATCTTAACTTTACCATTTGAATACAATCCTTCTCCTTTATCACCATGTCACATATTAAATTTGTATCATCCATGACTTGTACTATTGATATCAACTTTGTATTCCATGCTCTCATTGGTCTCATTATGATTCCCACTTCACAAGCAAGTAGTAAATATTTCTATTTTATTTGCACAAATTGAGGAGATGGTGTCAAATTTGATGAATCAATTGGCCCTTCTATATATTCAACATATGAGGTGAGATGTTACTCCCTATCTCTCAATTATTATTTGGTAGCCCTATCTTTATCAATATGTTAAATCATATAATCCACTAAAGACCTTGCAATTGTCTTCACATCATCTATGGACTATTTCCCTAGTCAAATTGTAGTTACCATGAAGTTTGTAGGCCACAATTTTTCCTCTAGTATATCTAACAAGCATACAATAATTTATTCTTTCTAAACTCCCTAAGCATCTAAAGAAATGGGTATTATCACTCTAAATTTCTTTGGTGGGTGGGTCTTTAGAAACAAGGAAACTAGTTAAGTGAAATTATCCAGGGAAGGCTAGACCACTCTCTTCCTCTTTGGTATAATATGATCAAACCATGTTGGTGCACCATGAGTGGATGAGCCTTATTGTTGTTCCTTATTCAATGACTATTTCTTCTCACTTCCACCCTTTAGAAGACTTTGTGGAGGAGTGTGTGTTTTCTTGAGAGCGTATAAATAGGAGTTTTGGTAGGTGAAGAAGTTGGTGTCCTTTTAGATGATGGATTTGAATTCCTCTTAGGTGATTTTACTAAAGAGATGGGATGAGGATACAAAGGATGAGGGGAAGGATAAGTTTTTTCTTATGTCTCCTAAATTTACTCCATTTGAGTGACAAACGATGAAACTAAAATCTATGAAATTGTAAAGCTTTATGATGAATCATCTCGTTTTGCACACAAATATATATATGGGTTTCATTCTTCTTTTGAAATTAGTAAAGCTCCTTTTCTTATTCTTGTTCTTACATTCTTATAGTTACCTCTTTGTACAAATATGTAGTTATTTTCTCTCCTTGACCTACATCTACTTGTTCTTCTCCTTCATTTTCCTTTCCTTTGGTTGGCTTCTCCATATCCAAATTGTGATTCATATTTTCATCATTTAGCCTCTCTTTACTTCTATTGGTATCTAAAATTATTTGTATTTCTATATTCTTTAATTCTTTCATGGTCAAATTCATTTTTGGGAGAGGAGAGATTTATCAAATTACTCTTTTGCTTATACATAGGGTCTAGGACTTCATTCCCTTCAATGTTGATTTCATCGAGAAAATAATATATTTGATGCCCTCATCTAATTTACAATATTTTTGTGTAACTTTATACTTCATGTTCATCAAGAAAATTTTCCTTGAAATCCTTTAGTGTTTTCCTATATTCATATGATTTCATCAATCCCTAGATACATGACCATGGGTTGAATGATCCCCACAATTCATAGAAATTGAAAGTCACCTAGTCCATTTTGGTTTGTACAATTTTGGATGTTTAAATAGTAAGGAAAGAGCACTTGCCAATGGAGATAGGAAATTGAGTTCCTTTTAGATTTCTTTCTAAGAAAACCTTTTTGCACTTTTATCAATTATCTACAAAACTTGAGGACACTGGGCTTATTATTCACATACTTGAGAATTTTCAAAGGTACTCCCAAAAAACCCCTACCCTAATGTATGGGAATGTATATTAATTTTCCCCCTTATTAATCTTGTCCATAGAACTTTCTAACATCTTGATGGTGTAGAAAATAAAAGAATCATTCATAATCTTGAAAGCTTTTGTACTCTCTTCATGTTCCAATTGAGGGTGATCTTCATTCATATTTTTCTTTCTATCCCCCATAATTCCCTTGAATTTAATCCATCAAATTGTTGTCACCTAGCCAATTACTACACAAGATGTGATGTCACATAAAGCTACTTAGACTCAAAAACATTGTTAAGTTTTTCATGCAATTCGTCAATAAGAAACGAATCCTAGTCTATGAGTTTCATTCTTGTGAGAATTTTGGATATATATTAGAACATCAAAAGGGTGAAATTCCTTAGCCAATCTTTCCCAATAACCTACTCAATAATGTTAGTATATCATGAACTTCTTAACCAAAAACACTTTGAAACAATTTTTTGGAAAGTTTAGAGGACGTCTTTGCCTTAAGAAACAATGTTTTTTTTATAGTTTATGTGCATTTAATTGAATTAGCCTTAAAGTGTTTCCTAACAAAGTCTATAGTGAGATTTAGATATGCTTCTCTTATAAGAATTTCTAGCATCTCTTCTATATGTTGGGGTTGAATCTATAGTATCATTTTACCATCTATATTATTTATCACTATATCTCTCTTGTAAAATCTCACACAAGACCGACCATCTTTAGATTACACAACCTAGTGTTTTCCTTGATATCTTGTTTCATTATCTCGTGAATTCCTCTAACCCCAAATGGTCAAGATCCATATATGTGACATTTCAGAATTTGGTTACTATCTTTGACAAAGAAATGACACTGTTAAATTCATACTTCATCTTGGTCGAGGAAGATGTTCTACTCTAGGTTTTCTACCAAGACAAAATGATTTAAGTATCAAATCTTTAAGAGATCTTACATTTTTTAAAAAAATATAAGAAATTATCATTCCTTATCATTTTGCATTTTTTTCAATTACACCCCTTAAAAAATACTATTATGAAGCCATTTAGGGCTTTGAGGATCAAACTGTACAATTTTAGTTCTCATAGGCCATTTTTCATGAAAGGGTTTTGGCATATTAAGTCTTAATTGTCAAGTTACAAGATTAAAACATAGTAAAAGACTTCACTTAAGTAGGGCTCAAGGTTCAACATCCCTCAGCTAAATGGAATAGTTAAATATTTTCATTCATGGGTTTGAGATTCACAAATCTCAAAGTCCATACCTCGTGTTGAAGATTTATGTTAAGTGGATTGGCTTTTAGAGTTTGAACTCTAGGCATTATGAGGAATTGATGGTTATTGACTCAATGACCCAAGCTTCGAGTTTAGGGTTCACAAGGTTTGATCTCTTAGATTTTTTGACCAACATTGAACACATTTCAAATTTTGAAAGTTTGGACCTGAAGTTTAAGTTTGGATTTTAGGCTCAGGTTTAGTCTTGCCAATGTGTTCCTTTAAGCATTTTTTCACTCTCAAACTTGAAGATTCAATCACCAACACCTAAGATTCCTAGTTTATGTTTAGTTTATACATGTTTTTCTTAGGTCTAAACTTCAATTTTGATTGAAAATTTAACTTTTCTAGAGCTATACCATGAATTAATATTTGTTAAAGTTTAAAGTTTTAAAAAAAAAATTCTAAAAAATCAAAGATAGGGTGTTATATCAAGCCTAAACTAAGAGTTGGAAACCTCTACAAGAAACAATAAATCCTTTCAAACCTAATACTTGCAATCAAAATTCAAAAATTAAAATAGAAATCCTAACATATTACTCAAACCCTAACAACCAAAGAAAAAGGGAATCTAGAAAAGAAAAGTCCTGAAGAGAAATTAGGAAAATGTAAAACCCAAAAAATCAGATCTCTTAACCAATATGTGAAAGCTAGAATACAACCTATTGCAAGAATTTTGTGGGTGAGATGCTCCATATTCCAATCAAAATATAAAACTAGAAGACAAAAAGATTAGCAAATGAAGGGCCAAGCCCATAATCCCGTTGCACATGTGAGAAATGAATACTCAACTACCAAGATTCCAAGTGCCAAAAAAAAAATTATATGCTTTAGAATTTAGAGCCCAATGGGTTTGTAGTTTGAAGTTCAACATATTGTTGAAGATTTAACAAACAACGAATAGAAGTGCCAAAATCCTAAATGGGTTTAACTTCAGCTCATAATTCAAACCCCAAGATTCTTGATTTTAGACATGTTCAGAAGCAAAGAATTCTCAATTTCAAAAAAAATAATGTAGAGGAGGAAATTTTCTACCCTTAATTCTCAAGATAAGAAGAGTCTACAAGGATCAAATGCTCCTCAACTACCTCAAAGAAAAAATCCTAGGCGACAGGATAAAATGGTTAGAGTTCCAAAAATAATAAGAGTAGGTTATAAAGGTCTTCTAGATGGTCTGACAAGCTCTTGATCAAGGATGACAGTGCAGTGCACAAATGTCCCCATGGCACACTAGCGTCTTTTATGGATCAAAAACTAATAATGTATCAAAAACAACAAACTGACTACTTCTATTCTAATTGCTAAGAACTCTTAAAAATACAAGGAAATAGCAAAGAAATAACAAAGATAAAATAAAGAAAACTAAATGAAATGTAAATGATAAAACCAAGGAGAAAGAAATTTCTCACAACAACCCAAGGAATGAATCCTCCAACAAACAAATCTATTCAACACCTTCACACACAAGACAGAGAGAAAATGTTGAGGTTGTTTAGGGGCTTGCCTCAATAAAACCCATGTTTCGGTGTTTCCACCTCCATAGACAACCAAATAGAGAGATAGATAGAAAGATAAATAGATAAGATAATAAAATTCATAGAAAATGGATGTGATAAATCCAAAAATTCTCAAAGACATAAGACAAGTAGATACATCTACAAGGTTTGAGGAAGCCAAAGAGGGAGAGAGAGAGAGAGAGAGAGAGAGAGAGAGAGAGAGAGAGAGAGAGAGAGAGAGAGAGAGAGATGTGAGGGCCAAGAGAGTTGTGAGAGAACGTTGTGAGAGCTTGAGACTATTGTAGCAAGTTGTAGAGAGTTGTGCAAGCTTGAGAGAAAGAGAAAAAGAGAAGAGAGAATGAGAGAATGTTCAAGAGAGAAAGAGAGACCAAATGAAGTGAAAAAGATATATTTAAAGAGAGAAGACAAGGGGAAAAGAGATTCTCAAGCCGTTACAAGACGTCTCGAGCCATTTTCACCGACCAAGATAGGTGATAAGTGGCAACATGCTCAAAAGTGATTGTTTTAATGTTGAAATGTTGCAAGATGTTAGAGTGGCATGCCAACGTCTGTGTGGCACACTAGTGTCTAGACATAACACTTTCAAATATGGTGGGAATAAGGAAAACACAAGGTTAATAAAAAACTAACCCAAGAAGATAACTCCTAAAAAAGGGGTCTTAAGCATCCTGAGGGGAAAAAAGATGATGCAAGGGCTAAGATGAGCCTACTCAAATACTAAGGGAGTGGACACTAAAGTGGATACAAAAATTTAGGTGAAATTGCAAGGGTATGCAATTTTCAACACTACAAATAAGGACATTTTATGGAGACCACAACACTACCCATTATGTAGAGTTACAAAAATTTCAATTTCTACACAGTTACAAACCTTTATTGCAACTACACTACACAACACATGAGCACAGGGTTTGAACAATCTATTTATTCTAATTGAAAAGATAACTGATACTCATAATTGTATATTTACAAGAGGAGATGAAAGCTCCTTATATAGAAAATTACAAGACGATGTTTCTAAAAAGAAACCATCGTTAACTAAAGCAAACTAAAACAAAAATCAAAAATATGCTAAAACAACTAAAGCGTAACTAAAGTTACTAAAAACTAACTAGAGCTAAGATGACCATTATTATTACATTTAATATTTTAATACCCTCCCTTAATGGTCATCATAAAAACATAAACTTAGTCTACCCAAATTCTTCTGGAAATATATCATCGATTACTGATAACTGGAGAAGCAAAACTGCACTGCGATTACAGATCCTTTCCCGCAGAACAATCAAATCAAGACACTGACACTCAAAAACAATGAGCTTCCTATGCTTCCAAGTAGTGTAACTTTTCCCATTGAACCTTTGCATACTTTCCAACATGACGTTGGACAAAGCATCCATACCTCCCATTTTCCAAAGCATGAAAAATGAGGCAACACCATGATTAGCTGGCACAACTCATGAACTGTAAGATTTTTCAGAAAAACTTTTGAAAACTCTGATAAAGTAAGACTTTTTTAGAAAAAAATCCTCAAAAAACTACAAAATTTTCAAAAACTCTTGTAGCAAATTTTTTCAGAAAAATATTCAAAAAACTCTTTGCAGAATTTTTATTTTTCCCAGAAAAATTATGTCAAAATTGGTTCAAAACAACCCTTCAGGTTGCCATGAAATCTTACAAAATCATCTCAAACCCGACACAAAAAACTCTAAAAAACAACAAGATTTTTCAAGAAAAAATCTTCAAAAAACTCTAAAAAAGCAAAAAAAATTAGAAAAAAAATCTTCAAAAATTCTGAAAAAGCAAGATTTTTTTCAGAAAAAATCTTCAAATCTTCAAAATTCTACAATTTCATGCAAAAGAAACCCTCAAATATGCTTCAAGAAAACCCTCGAATTTCTTCGAAAAATTGGTTGCAATAAACCCTCTTCAAAAAGTGGCTTAAAAAACTTTCGACTCTCAAAAATTTCTAAAAAAAATTCTTCGATTTTTTTTATTAAAAAGAAATCTGGCTAAAACTAATCAGGTTCAAGCCTAGGCTCTGATGCCATGAAAAAATTGATATTCATAATTGTATATTTACAAGAGGAGACGAAAGCTCCTTATATATAAAATTACAAGACGATGTTTCTAAAAAGAAACCATCATTAACTGAAGCGAACTAAAACAAAAATCAAAAAGATGCTAAAACAACTAAAGCATAACTAAAGTTACTAAAAACTAACTAGAGCTAAGATGACCATTAATATTACATTTAATATTTTAATACTAATATTTCTAGGCGATGTGGATTTCTCACGCACTTGGATGCTCTTGCATCACCCTCACATCATCTCATTCATATCATTTGGTGATATTTTAAATATATTTGAAGTCTTAGAAAAGTATAGACATAGAAATATCAATGATTATTTACTATAGAATTTTATGTAACACTGGAATCCATGGAAAGAATTCACCAATAACAACCTTGGTTTTGTAATTGGTGGACTAGTTGTTGATTATTAAGAGCATATAAAAAACACAAATACATAATTTAAACAAACTATTGTTGCATAGACATGGCGCTAGAAGGAGGGCAGCAACTCATGATTTAGATTGAGTTTCTTTGATAAATAACATGATAGTTTAAACATTCTGCCACTTGGGTCTATCACTTTGCAAAGGTCAACTACGTATTTAGAAAAAAGATTTATCATTTGAACGCTATCGCTTTCCTTTTTTATTCAATAATCTTACCTCCATTTGTTTGCTTTTGGGCATTAAATTTGGGAGGAGGGTTGGATGGGTTTGCGCTAGTTTTGATCATTGTGTCGTTTGCCTCATATTGCTACCATGTCATTAGATCATATCTTCTAAAGATTTTCTTGGAGTCTTAAAGCAAAAGCATTCTGAATCAAATCATTTTTTTATGCTGGTAAAATTTTGTTGAGGTTTGTGTCATTTCGAGGAGTTCGGACCGTAGAAAGACTTTGTTTTTCCAGTCAGCATCGAGTCTTTTGAAGCATTCTGTCAAACAGTTTACGTGCGTTGTCTATGCGTCCACATTTAGCCTACATTTTATTTAAGGCAATTTTCAATTCATTGAACCATTCTGTCAAACAGTTCACATGCCTTTTCTGCTACATACTTTTTTCTATGTTACTCCTCTGCTGCTCCAAAGCGCTTTATAGTAGCTACTCATTGTTTCAAATCTACGCTTTATAATATCTAATGCAAAGCATAATATAATGTCAAAATAGTTGGAACGCCTTCCCTATGCTTTTGTATTCTTCGTATAGGCATTTTGTCAAGCAGTTCACACGCGCTGTCAACTGTTCAACAGTCTTGTCTAGGCGTTGGCTTTCTGTTTTTGAAGCCATTTTGTCACCAGTTCGCGTGTCTTGTCTATGCTTTTACAGTGCATGAATATCACGCAATCATTGCATTCTGTGAGACCATATTTCTTTTGAGCCATTCTGTCAAATAGTTCACGTGTTTTGTCCATACTTCTGGACTATCAAACAGCCCACGCGCTTTGTCTATGTCTCTGATTTTTTCTAACAGTCCGCATGCCTTGTCCACGCTTCACACTTCTTTAGCATTGTGACAAACATTCTGCGCACCATACCAAAGTCAAAAAATATCAGCAAGTGTTAGAAATGCACGCCTTGTCCTTTTTGCGTGGGTTTTTTAGATGTACTTCTGGCCCATCACATTTTTAATGCTGCCCATGAGAGCCATTAGGGTGCAAGACTCCGCATATCCTGTCAAACCATGAAGAACAGTTTGAGTTTCACCGCTATCAACAGCTACTGTAACGCTCAAACCTTTCCATGTTAGCCTGGCTGAAACATCGATGCCTCTTATAACAGTTTTCTCCTTCCACAATGTCTTACTAAGTGGACTCAGCCTCCCTTTCACCTCAAGATTCTGCACGACACAGGAAAAGTTTGTGTAGCCCTGCCACAACTCAGCTTACTCTGATTCTTGAGCTCGAGACAAAATATTCAGCATGAGTCAGCTAAGATCCGACGGTGAGAATTTTGCAAGCATTTAATCTAAAATATTAAATACTTAGTCAAAATTTGTTCTTAGGCGTCTGTCGAGGAATGATTTGACTGATCAGAAATTTGTCAGGCATGAGAAATATTGAATCCTGGTGGATTTTAGGCGGTGATGATGAAGTCGGTAGTAGTGCATAAAGGCAAATATAAATCTGAAAAAGGATCCAAAACTTGTCTTTCATTCTGAGTCTTCATTTGGCTGCCAGTCTATACTATTCTCTTACTGACGAGTACCTTAACTTCAATCAAAGCTATGATATTATATCTTACTGCAAATCTGGCAAAGAATGGGATAGTACATATGCATTTCTGTGGTGCAGCCAACTTGGACTATGTAAACCCCGATTTGTTCCTATCTCCAGGCGCTCTCTGTTTTGCTATCACTCAATAGCAGTGCATTAATATTGATTCTCTTAGATATTCAATGTATGCTCGAATCTCTGAAATGTTGATTATGGATGCTGTTGAGAGCAATAAATTTCAACACTAGAAATAAAGCCCAGCTTGAATATTGTACTTTGTACGAAGGATTCATATTTTTCCTGACAGCCTCGACTTTGATTACCTGAGAAATCTTGGAGTCTACTTGCACGCCATCTTTCTTGAGGATGTAGAAAGCACGACACCACACGATCTCCACCTACAGGCTTTTATTTCTTTCTGACTACAATTATTACGTTGTCCGGCCTGACTGTACTAAATAGGATCTTAATTTGATATGTTTTTGAAACCACTTACATCTTTATGTCTTTTCACATAGACTTAAGCAGATAATCGATATGATAACAAGGGGATCTAAGGTTGAGGTGACGGGCTTTCAATGTTGCAATTTGGGCACTGTCCTTTTACATTTGGAAAAAGGGAAAAATCAGTTTTTATTTTATTTTATTTCATTTTATGTTTAAAAAGTCATTGGGCTATGATTAATTTTTGCTAACTTAAAATTGTTGAATGCAGATTGCTAAGGTGGAGTTTATCAATCAGTTCTTCTTGTTTGGTTATAAATTTGATCTACTTTTCATCAAGTAGATACATCCAAACAGATTTGGGAAAATCAAAGGAAAACAAATGAAAGCGAAAAATCAACAAGGAGGAGGCTAGCAAATGAAGACGAAAGGAGGATAATTTTTTTTTGAAAACACAATGTGTTTTTTAACACTTTAAGTGTTGATCAACACTACTTCATAAAGTTGTTTATCTATTCGTTTTAGAACACTAATTTTTATTTGGGTCTAAAACGAACAATTTGATTTTCATTGCAAAGGGCTTAAAAGGAATCTTAGGACAAACTTACTAGATTTCGTTTTGGGCTAAAAATTGGACAAGCAATCTTCATATTTCATTTGGTGCTTAAAACGAACTCACAATTGCTTTGAAGGTTATAAAACACGCGTTTGAATAGTGGATTTTGTCTTTGAGTACGCATCCCCTCATGCTCAAGGCGCATCTAAGGTGCAAGAGAAACACTCAAAATACATTTTATTGCTTTGAAAAACTTCAATTTGGGCTTAAAAATTGAACATCTTGTGCGAGTGTGAGTAGGGGAATTTTCGCGTACATTCTCTTTCTTTGTGCCATCAAAGATCGATCGAGTTACGGATTGTGTCTTTGCTCGCTTTTGTTTATCTTAGAGGGCCTGCCTTGGGGAAAAAGTACTCACCCAAGCGACGACTCAACCG
>VDFB02000008.1:135594157-135646520 GCA_007258455.2 Sequoia sempervirens | reverse complement strand
GTGATTACATTCCTAAGGCATGTCAGCTAGATTTTCCTTACAAAAATAATATTTTTGAATATGAAGCTTTAATAGTAGGTCTTAGAATGGCTATCTAATGGAAGATTGTAGAACTAAATCTTATTGGAAACTCTCAAATTGTCATCAAATAAGTAAAAAATGAATATCAAAGGATGACAAGCTTCTCCCTTATAAGAATATGGTAGATATTTTTAAGTAGTATTTCTCTTAGATTCAATTTGAACAAGTGTCACAACAGAGAAATAAAGAATTAGATGTTATAGCAACCATTGGATCACTTACGGACATGCAACATAACAATCAACAATGTGAATTCCTAGTTGAGAAGGTTTTGATCCCTGCTTATGATGCTCCTGACATTGTGCTTGTATGTGAACTTGTTGGTCCTAATTCCTCTTGGTACCATGACATACACATACCTTCACAACAATAATCTCCCACCAAACCTCACTAACACCCAATATCAATCCTTTATCCCCTAATCATATCATTTCACCATCCTCGACAATACTCTATATCAAAGTACCTTTGTTGGAATCCTCCTGAGGTTTCTTGACATAGAAGAGGCCCAAACTGATTTATGTGAGGTGCACAAAGGTATCTCTAGTTCACATATTGTGTAGTAGCATGGTAAACAAAGGTATCTCTAGTTTATAGCAACCATGCATATTAACCTCCATCCACCATCTATTAGTACATAATATATTCTATTCATATCTATATTCCATAATAAAACTATCCATTCACCCATAATAAAGTTATCACAGCTTGGATTTTTCATTATTTAATACCATAGTCTAGCTTATCCTACAAAATTTTTCCCTTTAGAGTTCACCTACTCTCTATCATCTATTTTCATCCCCTACCCATGTTGTACACTAGGGGAATGTGCATAAATATTTTTATGAATTATATGTTATTGTGTGCCTTACTTTTTTTAGACCTTAGACCTTCATACAAGAAAATTTCATATATTTGCATTCCATTATCACCTCCCACTACATATCAAACCCCATTACAGATTTCATATCATAATAAAAACCTAACACACTACTTCATACCATCCCATCACATTACACACCTATTAAAACCGATCTTCCTACACTTGAACTAAAATAAGACAAGCCACACATAAAGCATTGTGCCACATTAAAAATTATACACAAAACCAACTTTCATCCAATAACCAGCCAACATAGATATTTCCCATCATTTGTATCTTCATCATATTTTTTCCTTTAGGGATACATTCTTTCCATATCAAGCCCAATATAATCCTACATCATTTTTGCAAGAGATATGATGGTTGTGTGACTTTTTATTTTGTTGGTCCTTTATCTTGATTTATCTTTTTGTCCCGTACTACACTTAATAAAAACCACCTAGATCTTCCCATATCTTTGTGTGTTTCAATTGGTATATAATGGGAAATACTCTTTTGTTTCTTTGTGTTGTGTTTTTTAGTTATTCTCTACATGACTCGCCAAGGTTTGATTCCAAACTTGTGTGTGTAGGTATGTTTTATATGTATGTTAATCATTATTTGCATAGACCCACTAAGGCCATGTCAATGTCTTTTGTGCATAAGGACCTATGCATACTTAAAAATATATTTCCTAACATGAAACTCCAAGGTTATATCATGTCTTGCATGAGCTAAGACAACCTCTTGTCTAGATTCAATTCCATACAAAGGTTACCTTGTCAACTTAGTTCTTATACCTTGGTGCATAATTTCCTTTTCTATATTAGAACTTAGGATTTCTCTCCACATACCAAAATAATCTACCCTCCCATCTACCTATATCCATTCCTACTTGTTGTTCCCTTGCACACATTCCCCATACTTTACATTATAAAAGTGGAGACTGTGGATCCAACTATAATTCCTAATTAACTTGGTGTCACTGGATGTACACATAGCTTAGAGTACTTGAGGATCCCTAACTAAAAAGTTCATCATTCACAAGAGGGGTGCATTAAATCATCAATCAGGGAGTTGTAAAACTTTAGATAGTGTTGGAAAATTATATGCATTCACATATTATAAACATCCTACATCAATGGAGTATAGGTGAATAAACATATGCAAATACAATAAAAACTTGAAATTAGAATAAACTGCTAATTCATGATGTAGGGGCATCCTGTGATGCACCATATTGCACTTTGTTGTCATGTTGATAAACTTTGATTTTTTGTTTGTTTGGGGTCAATAAGGTCATGTAAAACCATTTGGGGTCATCTAAGTCCATTTTATGATGTTTTGGTGCAATGTGGTTAAATTTTGTAAAAGTTGCAAAATGTTGTCATTTTGTCAAGCAAAACTTACAAATATTGTCATTATTGTTAACCAAGGAGTTAAAGGTCAGTTTTTCAGTTGGTATTAGTTGTAATATAATAAATATGTAATTTAATCTCAATCCCAAGGGTTGGGGAAGGTTGGAAAGGAGTTTGAATAAGAAATACTTGATTTTGCACCTCCATTCTTGCATTTTTCTATGAAAATTGACTATAATTTACATTGTATGGACTAGTAAATATTGGTACAGTCCTAAAACCAATTAGAGAATTTAGATAATATTTTATCTTTCTAATTCTTTTTGTTTGACTTATTTTCATTATGTTTTGTGAAAGTTATGATCAAATTAGTGATTGTCATGTTCATATTTTTACTATGAAACAGCAAGAAAACATGTTGGTACTATTTTTTATGACCTAGTATGGTCAATGGCAGGAATTTTTATGATAAAACTATGAAATATAGAACTTTTTTTTTTTTTGGAGTCATTTCATTAAGTTTTGTGGAAGATATTGCAATTTTGGTGAGTGTAGGTCTAAACCCTGCCCAGGGTTTCCAAAAACACTAAAAAAATTCACATCTATGGTTTCCACCATCAAAAACTCATAAAAATTGGTAATAAGTTATGTTTTAATATGTTCTAGAAACCATTTAAATGAAAACTCATAACTTGCAAGGTTGGAGGAGTTGTGAGGGTCTGTGTGTTCAACATTGCATAAAACTGTCATAAAACCCTTGTCTGATTGATGGTCAAATAAATCTATGTGTTGTATGTTCTTGGATGGATGCTAAATCATTAGATTATGTTGAATTAGGTCTGAAAGAAATATGAATTCATGAGACAAACAATTTTCCTTCTAGTTTGATTTCATTACATAGGATGCACCTTGTGGCAGCAAGTCTTTGTTTGCAAGAATCATTGTGCTAATCAATTGGTTGGGTCATGTACATTTGGTAACCCCTAGAATGTGTTGAAACAAGTCCGTAAAAACCAATTTTAAAATTTTTCATGTTGGTTGTCTCTTGTTGGGTGCCAATAGGCTTTAGGAGCAAGTTAACAAAAATGGACAAGAATGCACATTTGCATCATTCGCATTGAAGCATTGTTTGAAAAGTGTCATGGGTGTTTGTGAGTGAGACTTCCTTTGCATAAATTCACAAAAAAAAGTAAGAGAATATAAACTGTTACCTTATGCTACAGGTACCTAATTCTTAAGACTATAACTATTAAGCATTAAACTTTAGTGTTCTAACTTAACTAATCCTCCAGAGTATGAAACAAAACATTAAGCTAATATAGAATCTCAATCATGAATTGCAACACATTTATTCATAAGTATATAACTGAAAACTACCAATTGAATTCATAATGCATCTAATCTAATAATTGAAATTAAAGTGGTTCAATAGTACCTCAAGTGGCCCTTGCTTGAGTTTCTACTTACACAATATTTTTTCAAACACACTTAAAAAATCATAATATCAAATCAAATCTATTTTATTGCATTTTAAAACATAGAACTATTACACAAAATCTAACACGAAATCTATTGAATATATTTTTTCAATAACATAAATTCTATATTCTCATAATACTACTAATACTACTAGTACTACTACTATATCTCCTCCTCGACAAGGGATCCTACTATATAGGCTCTCTGAGGGAGTCCCATTGTTCATGAACTAAAAACAAACTATAAAATAAATGTCAACTCTTCCTCAAGAATAGGAAGAGGGATAAGTTTTGAAACATGGAATTATAACTACTTGAAACAGGAGTAGACAAATCAAACATAGATTTTGTGTCCAACAACTTAACTGTTTATAACAAAAACATGCTCAACAAAATAGGTATGTCATAATTCAATCATGTTGCAATTACACTTCTTCTCCTGGTCGTCTTATTAGTAGCTAAGAGTAATATTAAGTGATGTACGAAGTGATCAATAAATTATCACCTTCATCTTCATTTGAAAGTTTCATGCCCCATGATGAGCCTAGTTTTTGGTCTAATTTTGGGTAGAATCTATAGTCCATTTGCTCATAGATGTCGTGGACATTAATGCTTAAGTGTTGTTATTGGCATAATGTTTCCCTCAAACCATTGACATTTGATATTATCCTATCTCTGCAAGCTTTAATGATATTTGGCATAATATGTGGGTTATCTATATTGATTTTGCATGTGATGAATGAATGTTTCTTAGAGTGGTTATAGATGTGTAGTTATTATGTGTACCATGTAGATTTAATGTGCTAAGTTGAGGAAGACACCGCTAGTTGGGCATGCACCATAACGTCCAGCTTAGGAATCGCTCCAAGTAAAAGGCAGTCAGCAACAAAGATTCTTCATGCAACTGAACGTAACCGCCTTGTAGTGTACCTTAATGATCAAGCATGCATGGGAATTACTGATATGATGGATCTGCGCTTGACTTGCATGTTTGACCAGATTCCATGCATGTGTAACCGCCATCGCTCCACTTTCCCCTGTTTTCCCTAAATGGCGTCCTCCTAGTCATGGAGTTGACTGCCTTGTTTAGCTGTAGTATAAATAATGATTTGATGCTCCTTCTTTAGGAGGTTGCACAATTTTACATTGTACTCTCACTCTCCAGTTTCAGTAAGATAGATACATTACTCTTTGTATGCATGATTTACAGTGAATGAAATAAAGTTCTAAGTTCGAGCATTTGAGTTCTTGTTAGTCTAGAGGATACTTATCCAAGGCGGCCCACTTGGTGAGTAATCCATCTTATTAGTTTAGTATTACTTATTTTTTAGTACTTAGAAATCTAGCATCGACTGTTCCTGCAGCCACTAGAATTCCATTTTGTGATTGTTCTTACAGCCAAAGCAAACAAAGTAGTTTCCTGTTTGTCACTCAAATTTCCATTCTTGCTCTGCATTTCAGCTTATCATAGTTGTTGGTTGATGTTCAACATTTGCTTTATTTCCTTCTAAGAAATTTACTTTCAGTATTGTGTTTCTTAGCTGTAGAATGCAATGGCTACTTGAGCCCCTAGTGCACATACTCTGCTGATCCATTTCAAATTCACGTCCCTAGGTTGAAAAGTTAAATGCACCTTCATGATTATTCAATAGCTATTCAGGTTAGATGTCCAATCTTTGAATCATGGATGTAAAGGCTTAGTTATTAAATCATTGTAGCAAGCCAACATTTTTGGCATTGTTGTCGGGGATGTTGTCAAGCTAGGGAGTCTTTTAGAGTCATTGGTAGTTTTTCTTGTTCTAGTGTTTCTAGAAGTTTTTCTTAGCATATCCTCATTTAGGAAGTAATGACCCCCCTAATTCTTTACCAATTATTTGTGTGAGTTGACTAATAGTGAGTGATATCGCATGCATAGAGGAAGGAGAAGGGATGCTTATGGGAGATTTCTTCCTAACAATCCTCATCCATTCCAGCTAGTTGAGTACTAGAACCTACCAGAAGAAGAGGAAGAAGAAGATCCACACCCCTTTGTTGATGCATATCCTGATCTGACTAGCTCTGAAGTCTCCTCGGAAGATCAAAATCAGCTTGAGAACCCCTTTGTCTTAGAACCACATCAAGCAGGCATGGGTGATGCAAATAGGAACAGAAAAAACCAACCAGCTTTTCCTTTCCCCATTTCCCATCAAAATGAAGTTGACAACATCAAGAACATTCCTGCCTCAACACTCCCCAAGTTTTATGGACTTGTGATAGAAGATCCAAATACCTTCTTATTTGAGTTTGACATACTTTGCAGGAGTTATGATTACACTACCGATTCCCATAGGCTTAAGTTATTTCCCACTACTTTGAAAGAGGTTGCATTAAGATGGTTCATGAGCCTAGGTAGGGATACTATGGAAACTTGGGAAGACATGAAGACAAAATTCCTTGAAAAGTACAAGGAATACTGAAGGGGTAGTGACATGAGAGGAGGTGACATTTTCAGGATGCAATAGAAGGAAGATGAGAGCCTAGAAGATTACATTGCAAGGTTCTTGTTTTTCCTGCAAAAGTCCCCACACCATGCACTTAATGAGGACTCACAAAAGTTGCTTTTCCTTAGAGGAATCAATGATAGTTGCAATGATGCCTTGGACCTCATGGCAGGAGGAGATATCTCCCAAGTTCCTTGGGAGGATATCAAGAAAATATGCCAGAATTACTCTAGGGTAGCTTCAAAGAAAGGGAGAGCTTATCAATCTTCCATGAGTAAGTCAACTACCGGTGGAGTTTCAAGAATGGAGATCACTCATTTGCTGGCAGAATTCAAGTAAGACATTATCAACAATCTAGCTACTCAGCTAGATACACTTCAGGCCAAGAAGAAGCAAGAGGAGGCAAAGATGATGTTGATAGAGTATTGTCCTCTCTACAGACAAAAGAAGAAGGACTGTAGATGTAAGATGGTAGCTAATCTTGAAAGCAAGTAGATTTCACCTAAGTTCAAGCCAATTCAGATTGAAGAAGACCAATTCTACTATGTTGCACAAAGGAAGCCTTGGGCTCCAAGACAAGGTATTCCACCAGATCCACTATCCTATGTTGGGCCATATTTTAACTCTTATTCATCTGGTAACCAATGGCAGCCCCCATATCCACCCAGTTATGGAGGATATCCACCACAGCCTTGGAGTAACCCTCCAAATGCTTGTCCCAATCATCGGAGTTCTCCACCTCAGTGGAAGCAACCTCAAGGGAATTGGCAGCAATTTCAAGGACACTGGCAACCACCTCCAGGAAATTGGCAGCAAAAAAATCAATGGAGAGGAGGATAGCAATGGCCTACCCAGACAACCAGCTACATGAATCCACCTTCTCAGCCCCAGCAGCTTGCTCTAATGCCTCCACCAACTAATCCAAGCTCAAATGCACCTAAACCAACTCAGCTACCAGCTCATCCCACACCCAACCCTAATAAAAAACCACAGCAATAGCCTGCATACTTTGTTGATTCAAATCAATTCCCTACATATGTTGTGAGTGTAAGTGACATCCATTGTGTTCAGGAACCACTCTACCAAGCCCTTCCAATCCCATTATCGCTGAGCTTCCTATGGAAGAGGAGGAGGAGCCTCTGAATGATCCCATTCAGCCCAATGCACCTAAAAATCCTAAACCAGTTCAAGTCAAGTAGACTGAACAAGAACCACCATTCCCTCAGAGGTTGGAAGTTTCCAAGAAGAAAGAAGAAAAGGAGGATACCACTTTTGACATCCTAAATAAGCTAAAGCATATATGTGTTCAGATACCCCTATTTTAGGCCATAAAGGATGTTTTGATCTATAGCAAAGCTATCAAGGAAGCTTTTCTTAAGAAGCCAGGAAGGAAGAAGAGATACCCAACTACAGTTCATGTGGTGGGCCAACTGGTTGATATCATGTTGGGAAAAGTGACTATTGCCAAGTATAATGACCCAGGCAGTCCTGTGGTAGCAGTTGTCATAAACAGGATCAAAGTAAAGAATGCTCTGATTGATTTAGGGGCAGCAATAAATATAATGACCAAGGACATCCTATAGCAACTAAATATTGCAAGTATGAGATCTACTCCTGCTGTCCTACAGCTTGCTGATAGCTCTATGGTTAAGCCTAATGGTGTAGTGGAGGATCTTATGGTAGTTCTAGACTCCTGGGAATACCCAACAGATTTTATGATTCTTTCTCCTAAGGCTACACTAGGCGAGTATCCCATCATTCTTGGAAGGCCTTTGTTGGTAACTATAGATGCATACATTGGATGTCGGTTAGGTTACATGACCATTTCAGATGGAAGGAGTACTAAAAATTTTGTTCTTTATCCACCTGCTCAACCATCTCATGATGAAGAAGATTATGTATGGCCACAAGTTCGTGAAGAGGTCGAGGAAGTTAATTTTGTGGCACAACTTATGATGCTGGGTAGAAGCTCTTTCATGTAGCTCCAAGATGATGATGAAGTGTTGGCTAAAATCATTCAAAACCATTATGAAGTGGAGGAAGCATCATCTTCTACTTCGGTCAGGACACTTATGCATGCTCTTCCTACAGCCATTGTTCTTGCAGACATTCTTCCTACAGACGATCTTCATGTAGCCACTCTTCCTGCAGATAGACTTCCTACAGCAACAGGTACGTTCCATACATTTTTATCATATGAACTAAAGGTACCATGTGTTAATGAAGCAGCCATGATAGAATTAACTACACAAGTCTAGGTGTCAAAGGCAAAATATTTGAATGTTAATAGCAAATTGAATAAAGAGCGGCAATTGTTATTGGAAAACCTATTAAGGTCCCATCAACATGCATTTGCATGGGATTATCATGATATGAAGGGATAGGATCCTAAAATTTGTACCCATAGAATTTATATCAAAGATGATTGCACTCCAGTAAGACAACCACAAAGAAGGATTAACCCTACACTAAGAGAAATTATGAAAGGAGAACTGCAGAAATTACTAGATGCAGGATTTATCTACCCCATTTTAGATGGTCAGTGGGTATCTCCATTAGTGATTGTGCCCAAGAAAGGAGGGAAATGGTGAGTTTGTATTGATTATAGGGAACTTAATGTTGCCACCAAGAAGGATCGCTTTCATTTACCCTTTATTGATCAAGTTTTGGACACACTTGCAAGAAAGCAATACTTCCCTTTTCTAGATGGATTCAGCGGCTACAACCAAATCCAAATTGCACCAAAAGACCAGGAGAAGACCACATTTACCTTTCCATGGGGGACCTATGCCTATTCGGTACTCCCATTTGTCTTGTGCAATGCACCTACAACTTTCCAGAGGGCAGTCATTAGCATATTCTCAGACATTTATCATGATTTCATGGAGATTTATATGGATGACTTCACCACTTATGGTGTTGATTTTAATCATGCATTGGAAAATCTCGGGAGAGTCCTACAGAGATGTGAAGACCAAAACTTGTCCTTAAATAGTGAAAAGTGCTTCATGATGATGCAAGAGGGTGTAGTTCTTGGCCACTACATCTCCCACAAGGGAATTCAAGTAGATCCTTCAAAAATTGAAGTAATCACAAACCTACCTACACCTACAAAACAGAAGGATGTTAGGAGTTTCTTGGGTCATGTAGGATATTATAGGTGATTCATCAAGGATTTCAGCAAGGTAGCAGCACCATTGTATACCCTTCTCACTAAAGATGTTGAATTTCAGTGGACTAAAGCTTGTGACAAGGCATTTTCTGACTTGAAGGCAACTTTGACTCATGCTCCTGTACTCAAGGGACCCAATTGGGAGCTTCATTTCCACATTCACATTGATGCCTTAGATTATGACATAGGAGCGGTCTTAGGACAAAAAGAGGGAGCTGTTGAAAATGTTATTTACTTTGTCAACAAAAGTTTGCAAGGAGCTGAATTCAATTATACAGTGACAAAGAAAGAGATGCTTGCAGTAATATATGCACTAAACAAATTCAGACATTACATAACGGGCTACAAAATCTTTGTGCACACTAATCATGCATCCATTAGGTATCTCATGAATAAAACATTGATCACAGTTAGATTGGAAAGATGGTTATTGTTGATGTAGGAGTTTGATATAACCATTGTGGATAAGCCAGGGAAGGCCAATGTTGTTGCAGATTTTCATTCAAGGCTAACTACATCAGAAGACAATCAGCTCATAGATGACTCTTTTCCTAATGAGCATCTATTCTCTCTCAGTGTACAAATACCCTGGTATGCTGACATATCCAATTACTTGGTTACAAGTAGAGTTCCTTCTCACTTTTCCCCAAAAGAGAAAAGGGCACTCATTGAAAAATCTTTCCCTTTCTCTTGGATTGTTAGATGTTTTTTTTATACTGAGCCAGACCATGTCATGAGAAGATGTGTGAGAGAAGATGAGACATATGACATTTTGCATGCATGTCACAATGAACCATGTGGAGGACACTTTGCAGCCAAGAGGACAACAATGAAGGTTTTGAACACAAGGTATTACTAGCCAACACTCCACAAGGATGCGGGAAGGTATACCAAAAAATGTGATAGATGTCAAAGAATGGGCAGACCAACCAGATCTGATGAGATGCCACTGTGCCCTCAAGTAGTAATCACTCCCTTTGACAAGTGGGGATTGTATTTTGTGGGACTAATTGACCCTCCATCAAATGGTTTGTCTTATATATTGGTATGCACTAATTATGTAACAAAATGGTTAGAAGTTAAGGCCATGAAGAATGCAAGAGATAACAAGGTTGCAGAGTTTCTTTATGAAGATATTTTCACAAGATATGGAGTCCCAAGATAAATAGTGACTGATCGAGGAGCTCAATTCACATCAACTCTTGTTGTTGCACTAATTAATGAGTATAACATAAGGCACATGAAGTCTACTCCTTATCAACCCCAGGCTAATGGCCAAGTTGAGGTGACAAATAGACAAATTGAAGCCATTCTAACTAAAATAGTAGCTATCCATAGGAAGGGTTGGGAAAATAGATTACCAGAAGTTGTTTGGGCCTATAGGACAACATGGAAAACAACTACAGGCTTCACCCCATTTGATTTGTTGTATGGAAAGATAGCTATGATGCCAGTTGAATTTGAATATAAGACTTTGCGAACTACAATGAATTTAGGGATGGATATTTCTGAAGCACAAAGAGAAGAATCATGCAGCTAAATGCTTTGGATGAGATAAGAAGAGCATCCTTGCAGCATACAGAAGTAGTGCAGAATCAGAGAATCAAGTGGGATGAAAAATTTATTAAGGACAATAATTTCAAACCAGGAGATTGGGCCTTGCTCTATGATTCAAGATACCAGGACAATGCAGGAAAATTGAAGACAAGGTGGCTAGGACCATATGAAGTTGTTGAGGTATGTCCTAATGGAGTTGTTCAGCTTACCACCATTGAACCTGTCAAGTTCAAATTACTTGTCAATGGTCATCGCCTCAAATTATACCATAATCCAGCTTCTAAAGAAGAGTTCCTACAACAATTCACTCAGCATTCAGCACCCGAGCTTCCTACAGCTGAAGGCAGTGCACCTAGTGTCCCTCCTTTAGCCTAATTGAGGTATGTACTTTTCATAATAAAGACTTTCACTTACGTGGAAATCCATTTCTTCGTCATCCGCCCATCCACCCATCCATCACCACCTTTCTCTCTCTTCCATCACTTCATTCCACCTCACCTCATCTTCATTTATTGCTCAATTTATTCTCCAACAAGGCAAGCGTTACTTTATCCACGATCTTTGTAACAAATCTTCCACACATTCAGGTATGTGTACATTAATTTCTATCTTTAATCATCTCTTAAGTGTGTTCATTTAATCATTGTATGTTAGTATAGGTATTCACAAAAATGCCATCATTACCTATCAATCACCACTCCCATCTCACATGTGCGGACACATGTCCAAATTTAGGTTGGGGGGAGTGATGAGCCTAGTTTTTGGTCTAATTTTGGGTAGAATCTATAGTCTATTTTCTCATAGATGTCATGGAATTTAATGCTTAAGTGTTGGTATTGGCATAATGTTTCCCTCAAACCATTGACATTTGATAGTATCCTATCTCTGCAAGCTTTAATGATATTTGGCATAATCTGTGGGTTATCTATATTGATTTTTCATGTGATTAATGAATGTTTCTTAGAGTGGTTATAGATTTGTAGTTATTATGTGTATTGACCTTGCCATGCAGATTTAATGTGCTAAGTTGAGGAAGACACTGCTAGCTGGGCATGCACCATAACATCGAGCTAAGGAATCGCTCCAAGTCAAAGGCAGTCGGCAGCAAAGATTCTTCATGCAACTGAACGTAACCGCCTTGTAGTGGACCTTAATGATCGAGCATGCATGGGCATTACTATTGTGTTGGATCTGCACTTGACTTGCATATTTGACCAGATTCCATGCATGCATAACCACCATCACTCCACTTTCCCTTGTTTTCCCTAAATGGCGTCCTCCTATTCATGGAGTTGACTGCCATGTTTAGCTATAGTATAAATAATTATTTGATGCTCCTTCTTTAGGAGGTTGCATGATTTGACATTGTACTCTCACTCTCCAGTTTCAATAAGATAGATACATTACTCTTTGTATGGATGATTCACAATGAATGAAATAAAGTTATGAGTTCAAGCATCTGAGTTCTTGTTAGTCTAGAGGATACTTATCCAAGGGGGGCCACTTGGTGAGTAATCTGTCTTCTTAGTTTAGCATTAGTTTAGTATTACTTACTGTTTAGTGCTTAGTTAGAAATCTAGCATCGACTAGTCCTACAGCCACTAGAATTCTATTTTGTGATTGTTCCTGCAGCCAAAGCAGACATAGTAGTTTCATGTTTGTCGCACAAATTTTCATTCTTTCTCTGCATTTCAGCTTAGCATAGTTGTTGGTTGATTTTCATCATTTGCTTTATTTCCTTCTAAGCAATTTACTTTCAGTATTGTGTTTCTTAGCTGTAGAATGCAATGGCTACTTGAGCCCCTAGTGCACATACTATGCTAACCCATTTCAATTTCATGTCCCTGGGTTGAAAATTTAAATGCACCTTCATGATGATTGAATAGTTATTTAGGTTAGATGTCCAATCTCTGAGTCATGGTTGTAAAGGCTTAGTTATTAAATCATTGTAGGAGGCCAACACCCCAATCGATTGACTTCTTCCTTGCAACAATCTATAGCCCTTATGTTATGGGTTGAGAATAACGTTGTTGTAGGTTGACAATTCTCCTTGCTTCAAATGTTAGTCTTATTTCCTAAGGCATTCTCATTATCAACAATCATAAATTAAACATAAAATCCTACTAAACTTCATAGACATTCATGCACTCCTACATACACTTATTAACATCACATTTTTCCATTTCCAAATGCTTAAAACTACTTAAAAGTATATGAAAGGCATAAAAGGTTTTGGTAATGTCAAAAAGAAATGATAAAAGCATAAAACAGTAATGAGAAACTAGCCAATTACCAAGCCCATCATTCCCCCCAACTAGCTTTTCCTCAATCAAGCTTTAAGGTCAAAGGTTATACTGCAAGGCAATATCTGTAGTCCACAACATTGGTCACTCCTTTACCCTACTTCAAATAGAACCCCTATTGATTTGATATCTTTGTCATTCTTTTGTTCTTTGTTGTAGTTTCTTCCTCTCACTTCCTCTCTATCTAGTGTGGTATGGGGAATAGGAGGAGAGGATGAAAATTTAGAAGAATCCAAGGAATTTTGTTTCTAAAGGAAGTTGCAATGTATTTGTGTGATTTTCTAGTTGTTGCAACATAATTATAAACAAAATAAGGCTACTTCATTTTAAGCTCTAGGGCAATTTCTTTCCATCTATCCTAGACAAAGTCAAGTGTCTCTCTGATTGTTCCTACTACTAGTCCCTTCATTCTTTTATAGTCCCTTTCTCTATAATCCATAAGTTTTTTTTGCAACTCCCTTGTGCTCTATAAGGTCTAACCATTGGTCTACTACTGCATTTGGATCTGTTACTTCTTCTCTTAACTATAGAGGGAGTGATTTCTCTTTCTCTTGACATTCTTGCATTAGTTGGCCCCTCTAATGTTCATTTCTAATGTAGGAAGCTAAATCCCTAATCTAAACATCTCCCACAAATATGAGTGGGTTCCATGCAATGGAGTGATTTCTCTTTCTCTTGATATTCTTTCATCAACTAACCCCTCTAATGTTCATTTCTAATGTAGGAAGCTAAATCCCTGATCTAAACATCTCCCAAAAATATGAAAGAATCAAGTTATCTTGCAACTGATCTTGCATCTTTGGTGTAGACCGTTGGAAAATTTCTAAAAATAATGATGTTGAATTAAAAGAAAAGGGAAGATCATTGATTTTTTGACTAAATTGAAAACAAAAAAATTTCTTGTAAGAACAAAGTGTATACCTTGGTAGGAGGTCTGCACCTCATCAACTGAACTATCTTATCTACCAATTCATCATTTTTTACCTTCAATTTCTTTATCTCTATCTCTTGCTTCTCAATGGCTCAGGCATGTGTGGATAGTACTTCTATTTTCTCTTTTTCCAATTCCTTTTCTTTTTGGGAAAAATTCTTTCTTTTATTCCACAACTTAATTCCAAGTGACAAAATAGTAGGAGCATTTGGTGTTCTTATGTATCCAATTGAGCTCTCAAGGTCTTGATCCTTTCCAACTAGTGCAATTTGTGCCAAAAATTCTAACGTTGATCTCTGCTCAAATTTCTAGAGTTTTTCTTCTAATTCCTTAATATTTGCATCCCCCTCACTATCCCTCTATTGATATTCTTTCAGTTGTTCTTCTAAATTTTTTATTCTTTCCATATTCTCTTTTAATTCATTTCTTGTATTTCTCCCTTCCAACAAAAATTCTTCTTTCTCCGAAAAAAATTCTTCCTCAACCTCCTCTTGTGACATAAACCCTTCTGAAACATAGCTCTTTGGAGGTTTACTTTTCTAACCATAAAAATATCTTTTGTGTCTGATTCAAAAGTGTTGATCATGTACAAGGGCTACATAATTGGTGTTCTAGTGTCATTATCGGGAACATTTTCCTTAGAATTTGTATCAGTCTCAATCATAACAACATCTTCTTTTTGCTTTTTATCCTTACTTTTTGTAGGCTCTCTTTTCCTTAGGTGATGTGACCACCTTCTTGATTGTGTAAGCCTTCTCTACTTATTCACAAATGTAGAATTAGAGGCCACCATTTTTATTTTCTTGGGCTTCAAAGTGCTTTTAGTAGAAGCTAATGTTTTTGAATCCTCTTCAGCTATGGGCTGCTCAGCATAAGCTATAGGTTGAATGTCTCGCAGTCCTTGCTCTTCAAGTTCCTCTATGTTGCAGGTAGGTGTTGTAGCAGGGGAACCAGAGGGTATTTCTCTCTTTATTGCAATAGTAGGAGGTTCTTCCCTTTCCTATTCTTCACCCCTTCCTTTTATATTTTGTCTTGGAATAATATTGTTAACATTTTTTATATTTAGAAAATCCTATTGAACACTCAAAATACTGAGAGGGGGGTGAATCAATATTCTTTTAAACCACTTAAACATTTAAACATTCAATCCTCATAGAATTTTCAATTTGCAGTAATGAATTAAAGCATGAAGACAACAAACAACATCACATAACATATGAACACTATATTTTTATGTGGAAAACCAAAAATGGGAAAAACCTGCATGGTGAGGATTAGCTCACAATATATTATAACTAGTTATAAGATTTTACAGAATTTCTCACTGTAGGTGGACTCACTATCCAAGTGGACTCACTACCCACTGAAAGACGAAAAGATAGAAGAAAGTGGTGGCACAAAGCCAAAAATTTGAATTGTTACAATTGCATCTAACATATGCATGAATTGTAGTTCCTTTGAAGCTCAAAATACATACTTTACACACTTCATATTGATCTACATTAACACTCTGCTCTACTCTGCATTCACCTTATACTTGCACAACTCACATCAACTAATATTCATCATACATACATACATCTCAAAATATTGAAAAGGATCTTGCATATATATTTGCTTCACCTTTACATCATCAATTAGGTCAGCCTAATTAGATGTATTATACAAAATACAACTTGTTGGCTCAATATCCACTGATGCACGCTTAGCACCAAGATCCAAAACTTATAAAAAATCAAAAAATGTCGGCATGGACCTATAATAGCTCCCACAAAATGAATCAATAATTCAAACTATGCAAAACAAAAAAAACTTATTAGGACGACACTGATAATGACCTAATAACAAAATTCACCAACTATACATCCAAAAACTTACACACGGACCTCCAAACTCTATCCCACTTGGAATATAGGTGCCATTGACACTTCAACATTCCCACAAATTTGCAAAGTGAGATTCCAATCCGCAAAGAAGTATGGATTCACCAAAACATGTACACTAAATTGGAAACCTCTACTATTGCTAGACCGAACTTCTATCACTCATAACTTCACCAAAATCCAAAACAATATGAAACTTTGGATATAAGCTTCTCTAACAATTGAGAAAATTATATCAAAATTTCAAAGAAAGATCTTACATAGTGGACCAATGTGTACCCAATAACTCAATGTCCTATATACATAATTACTTGTATTGACACTTAGTCAATTTCCATATCAACTTCCTTCACTGGATCAAACCTTCTTGCAAAATTTTACTTGATAATCATCCTCAAACATGCTCAATCTATATAAATTGATCTGCACAATGGTCTTCATACCATAATACAATGTTAACATCAATGACAACACTGTAATGCAATGCACTTATCCCTCATGCTCATGTTTCCAACAAATGCATCAAAGACAAACTCCTTATTCTTCCAACAATACCCCCTTTTTCATTAATGGAAACATGCCTCAATTATCTCCCAAAATTATTCTCCCCCTTTGACATAAAGGGAAAAGGGCACAAAACATAAGTTCTTCTCATAGACTAGAACTCCCCCTGACTAATATGTACATATATACAAGCTGAAAACTTAACTAACTCCCCCTAAGGGTGCAATCCAACAAAAAATTATATTGGAAAATTTCTTTATACCATCTGCATATGTACACAAAAGTCTGAAACAATAACTAGAATGCATCAAAGGAAAGAAATGCATTCACCCAGAGGAAATATTTGACTCTTGCATCTTTTCAAGGTGAGCTTTCCACTCTTGCATTCCTTCCTCCCAAATCTTCTTGGATAGGCCAAGCATTTTGCTCTGGGTTTCAAACTCTATTAATAGTTCCTCATTATCATCCAAAGTGTTGGGTACCATATTTAGCTTTGAAGCTTTATTAGCCCTCAACAGGGCACTAGAAACAAGTATGAACTTAGAGTTCACCAAATCCCTGAGATGACCGAACTATGTTATGATCCTTTCTTTTTGTACTTGCAATTGGAAGAACTGCTCATTTACATTTTCAATTGCAGACCTTGTACTTCCATCCATATCTTGTGTCGGAGCATAGGCAATGGAAAATTTGTCAATTTGGGACTCACTTGAGTCCATCTCATCTTTTTTTCTTTTTGTAGACCCTAGCCACTTCATACAAAACTGAAATAAAACTTTGGCTTCTGTCACACAAGCCTACACACCTTTAAGATTTTCCTGAAATTTTTTGTGTGCACTGGAACACTTCTCCGTTACATCCATTAATATCATGTCATTTATCTTTTTCTCTAATTCTTTCTCTAACCTCCCTTTCAACCCACTAGCATACTCCTTAAATGAATCAAGTAAAAAATTTAAATTATCCATACTAGATAAGGAGTTTTCAATACTTACACTAAGTATGCCCTCCTGCAGAACCTTTATTACCTCGTCTATTATCTCTCCACTCTCCTGATGTGTCTCTAAGATTTCTTTCCAGGTAGATGCATGAAACAAATCACCTAGTTGAATCTTGTGAAGAGGAGATATCTTATCCATGTCCACATGCCCTTGTTGCATCAAAATTTGTAGTAATTGGGCAGACACTACAGGCTAAAACAGTAATTGCATGCTTAACAAATTCTTTAATGAATCTCTAAAGGTGCCATATTATTATCCAATTATCTTTGTGCTCTCCTTTGTAGTCTTCTCCTTCAAATCCTTTTCCTTCTCACTAGTGTTAACTGGTGCCTCTATATCCCTCTTCTCCTCATTGTTGGGTCCATCCTCAACCTTCTACTCACCACTCATTTGAGGCATATCTTCACTAGTAGATTGTTCTTTGTTATTTGGAGGAATGATTGTCTCTATGTAGCCTTGATTATTCTCTATATTAGTCTCAGATATCGGAGGAGGTGTTTGAGGATCTATAGTAGTACCTCCTTTACAATGTTTTCTCTGGTATCTCCTTATTCAACATTTTCCTCACCTACAACATTATCTTCTACAACTTCTTTCACTTCCAGAAGAACATTATCCAGCATATTTCCTTCTTCAATATCATGCTCATGTTGAGCATCATCATGTTGTACTTCTACTTCAATGTTCACATCCAGAGCAGGCATATCAACATGCATTTCTTATGTGATCTCTGGAACAATCCCTAATCTTTGTGCTAATTCTGCAACCTTCTCCACAATCTCATTTCAAATCCTTTCTAGATCATTTTGATCTTTGCGCATGAGGGTGGTCACCGTTTTCTTTGTTCGGAACTCCTTGCTATACAATTTATCCAATGTGGCTTTATTTTCTTCGAAGAGAGGTGCACTAATTTTTTATAAGGCATAAGATTTTAGCTTTTCTTCTTATTCTACCTCCTACCTTTTGGCATATAAAACATTCCTTAGATCTACAAGCAATTTCTTTTCAATGTCCTTCATGTTAACCTCAAATGAAACAATATATTTTATAATTACTTCTACAATAGTGGCTTTGTTCTAACATCTCATGTTCTGCATTCCCATTAAATAGAGCATCCAACTTCATGGGACTATGAGTACTAACCAAAGCATTTTTCTTCTTCTTTTTCTTATCTTCTGGTGTCTTTTTATCTTTAGCAAACTCTTCTTTCTTTTCTCTCATTTACATTTTGAATCCTTTCTTCTCTTTCTTGACCTTTTCCTCACTGTCAGTATCAATGATATCAAACATTGGTTTATTTGTACTTGTTTCTCCTTGTGAAGCTTCGGGATTTATTTTTCGGACCAATTGTGGTCCTTCCTCTTATTCTTCCTCATCTTCAATATTCACTCCTGCATATTATTCCCTTATTTCCTTTATCTTCATTCTACTTCTTGTAGGGCCAGTTTGTTGTGCTATTGGAGCAGCCTTTTCCTTTTCATTCCTCTATTATTGTTTAACTGGAGAGGTCTTCTCCTTCACCAGAGTGCTTGCATGCTCTTTTCTCTTCTCCCCTGAGGTAGGATTAGTCTCGAAGGACTTCAGGGCAACTGAAGGAGTGGTAGTTGTTCTACTAGATCTCCTGACACTTGATGATCCTCCCGGTGAGCCCTTAGTAAGCCCCATTGCTTCTACAAATTGTGTAGTCATCTTATCAATTATCTTTGTTATGGTATTTTTTCTTTGGTCCATGTGAACTTGAATGGACTTCTCCTCGTAGGTTTCATACCTCTCTTCAAAGGTGTCCCTCATTTGGCTCAACATGTAGTTTGCAGTCTGCACAATATCTTCTTCAGTGATTTCATACCCCATTTTTGGGATCCATTTTGTTCTAGGCTCAATGACTTGTATGATGCATTCATCCTCGAAAACCATGAATATGATATCATTCTTGTATTTCTCCACCATCTTCCAGAGAATCATTTCCCTTGCCTACATATTTTTTTGAAATATTTTGAAAACCCCAAAGGGATTTATCCTATGCCTCTGTATCACCAATTCCTCTCAAAATGTCTTTGATCTAGTGTGCTACTAGTCTACCTTTTAACCATACAACACTCTTTGTACTGGGAGTTCTCTTAAGAAGTAAAACAATAAACATATGATCAATGTCCCATATTTAAAAGGATATCTAGAATCCTTTGTCTTTTGTTAATTTTCCATTAATTGTGCTCTCAATTGTTCACATAAGTCAAAATACACACCATTCACCACCATTTTGTATGTCGTGTTAATTGTGGTGGTCGAAACAGATTTCTCTTTGTTAGAGAAGTAGATTTTGTATCTAACCATCATCGTAGCATACTTCACCATAGGATTTATGATGTCCTTGATGGTCAAGGATCTCCTATCATACTTTGTACCGGTAAGCTCTGTTATAACCTCATTCTTCACTGACTTAAGCACCAAATGGGTCCAGTTGAGCATAATCCTATAACTTCCCTAATTACCTCCTTGATAATCATGTCAGGCATATTTGTCCACACAAATTTTTCATGAATATGATAGTGCAATTCTCACCTCAAGCATCATCATGGAAAAATTTGGGAAACCCTTGCCATACATAAAGTTTCTTTATTACCAAATTTTGATATTCAAGTTTTAGTGCAAAATCGTCACTAGTGAGTTCTTTCACCCACACATCACCTAGATTCAAGTGGTCATACTCTTCCAATTTCCTGTGAATGTAAATCCTTATGTCTTCAGTGTGCAAGACACCATATGGGACTCTCGAGAATGCATCATATGAGTCAACCTCCATAGATTTATCAGGATGTTTCTTAAATTTTGGTTAGTGTCTTTCTGAGACCTCAACTCTTGGAGTAGCCATTTCAATTGATTCAAAACATATTCTGAAAAACTAGGGAAAATTGAAACTATAAATACATTTCAAATTTCTTTTTGGATAGGGTTTCGCTTGTACCAGATCTCAAATACTTCAATCACACTGCTTTTCTCTTCGTCTCCTCTTCACTCCTTGAACACTCATTTGCAAATGAATTTTGATTAGGTTAAATCACTTATAAACCTTCCACCATGACCTAATTTTCAATAAATGCTTTTGTTGATAAAGTTGTCAAGTCCTAACTATATGCACAGTCAACTTCAAATACTTCACAAATTTTTGCAACTCAATATTTTCTACCGATATCTTCTCCAATAGATCAAGCACATTAATTCACACCTCATATCCATGTGTTGAATCATCAACACTATTTCTCTAGCAATGGATGAAATATTTTCCATTAGAGCTCCCCCTAAGCCAAAGCTCTTAACTTAGTCTCTGAAGGAAACATTTGCACCAGATGTTGCTACAGACTCAGCCTTAACCTCTATCTCTTCCTTCTTTTTCTAAATCTTTTCCATCTCTTTCTTTGTTTCTATAGGATCAACAACCTTTTTTACCGGATCATTCTTCTTTATCAGATTGTTCTTTTTCACATTATTGCTTCTGCATAACTTAGAGATATGTCTAGGTCTATTGTATTTGTAACATATGACATTATTTTGAACAGACTTACTTCCATTCATTCTAGATCTACATTGATTATATCTATGCCCAAATCCATTGCATGTATAACAATAGCCATTAAAATAATGAACCATCATAACATTGTTATAGTCATTCATCATTTGACTTCTACATTCATTAGCCTTATTACCAAACCTCTTATATGTAAATCACTGATCGGGAAAAGATTGAACATTCTGATTCATTTTGGTTCTACATTACATAGCATTATGTCCAAATTTATTGCAATAATAACATAAACCATTAAAATATGGGTACCTTTGTGCATTTGGTTGTCTGATAAGTAGTCTTTTGAATTCCTTCCTTTGATTTTCAATCTATTTGCCATTGCTTTTTTTGTCTTTAGTCTTCTTCTTAGTCTGATTTGGAGTTTGATCTATCTTTGATATTTCTCTTATCTCAAACCCTAATCCACCTTTATCTTTAGATCCTTTCTAGTTTGTAATCATTTCATCAGATTTGTAGAGCTCATCTTGAATTTTTCTTCATGACTCTTTTCTTTCTCAAGATTTGATCTTAAGGTCACAATTTCTACTTCAAGTTTTGAACATTCCTCAAATTTTCTTTTCATCTTTACATTTAGACATTCTTCAACTCTTTTTCCTTCCTCAACTTGTACTTTCAGACTGGTAATTGTCTCATTTGCTTTCTTCAACTTATCATTGACTTCCTTATGTCTTTCTTTGAACTTCTTGATTTTCTCTCTCCTCTGATACATTCATCTGCTTCTTTGATATTTTCCTTCAGATCTTTGTTCTCACTTCCAGTCCTTTCCAAATCTTCAAGGGCTATTTTGAGTTCTCCATTCATGTCAACCATGCACTCTTCTTCTATAACCCCAACAACAAGTATCTCTTTCAGAGGGGTAGGAAATCTTCTAACAGCCATGTGTTCAACCTCCAAGGTCTTCCCCAAGCGGTTAAGCTCCTTCCAAGGAACCAAGCACTAATACCAATTGTTGAACACTCAGAATACTAAGAGGTGGGGATGAATCAGTATTCTTTTAAATGACTTAAACATTTAAACACTCAATCCTCATAGCATTTTCAATTTTTAGTAATGAATGAAAGCATGAAGATAACCAACAACATCACATAGCACATGAACACCATATTTTGCATGGGAAACCCAAAATGGGAAAAACCACGGTGAGGATTAGCTCACAATAAATTATAACTGATTATAATATATTACAAAATTTCTCATTATGGGTGGAATCACTATCCAAGTGGACTCACTACCTACTGAAAGAAGAAAATATAGAAGAGAGTGGTGGCACATAGTCAGGACTTGAACTATTAGAGTTGCATCTAACATATGCATGAATTGCAGTTCCTTTGAAGCTCAAAATACAAACTTCACACACTTCATATTGATTTGCATTAACACTTTGCTCTTCTCTACATTTTCCTTATACTCACATAACTCGCATCAACTAATATTCATCATGCATACATACATCTCAAAATACCAAAAAGGATCTTACATATATAACTGCTTGACCTTTACATCATCAATTAGGTCGGACTAATTGGATGTATTATATAAAATATAACTTGTCGACTCAATATCCACTGATGCATGCTTAGCACCAAGATCCAAAACTTATAACAAATCAAAATGGGTTGGCATGGACCTATAATAGCTCCCACAAAATGAATCAACTTATTCAAACTCCACAATACATAGAACTTATTAGGTCAGCACTGGTAATGACCTAATAACATAATTCACCAACTGTACATCCAAAAATTGACACACGGATGTCCAAACTCTATACTACTTCTAATTATATAGGCGCCATTGACACCTCTCAACATTCCTATAAATCCACAAATCCAAATTCCAATCCACAAAGAAGTGTGGATTCACCAAAACATGTACATCGAACTGAAAACCTCTATTATTACCAAAACAAACTTTTTTCACTCATAACTTCTTCACCAAAAGAAAAAACAATATGAAATTCTAGATATAAGCTCCTCTAACAACCAATAAAATTATATCAAAAATGTAGAGAAAGATCTTACACAGCGGATTAATGCAGACCCAATAACTGGATGTCTTGTACACAGAATTACTTGTATTGACACTTAGTCAATTTCCAAATCAACTGCCTTCACTGGATCAAACCTTCTTGCAAAATTGCACTTGATAATCATCCTCAAACATGCTCAAACTATACAAACTAATTTGTACAATGGTCTTCATACCGGAATATAATATTGACATCAATGACAACATTGTAATGCATTGCACTTATCTCTCATGCTCATGTTTCCAACAAATGTATCAATGAAAAACTCCTTATTCTTCCAACAAATACTCCTAAGATATATTGGTAAATTGAATCTTGAGACTTCTTATAACAAGTAAAGTGACTAAACAGAAATGAGAAAGGGCGTACTAATTCCTTTTCCTCTTTTACTCTGATGACATCCTTTTTAATAAATTATACATAAAAATTGGTACATTTACCAAATTTTGATGGTGAAGGTGGCTTAGGAGCTTGAAATGCATAGTGTACAACAATGATTATCTTCCATCACAAGTCAAGTATTTAACAATATATGTAGTGACTGAGGCCTAGAGCCAAGTTAAAGAAAATTTTCTCATGGTAATGAAAATTCATTCCTAGCAACAATTGCATTTGCTTTGATTGGGAATTCTTCTCCTATCCTCAGTAGATCCAATACCTCCGCTATGGTTGCCTCTAATGCATCAATCCTTAGTCCCCTCACAATAGCCTCATCATTTTGCATACTACTAGAAAATTATTGGGTCATGAGCTCGTTATATTTTGTGAGTCTAAGGAAATAATCTAGCCAGCCAACCTATTGGAAGATGGGCAAACACTACCTATCTTCTAGCAATAAGTTATGAGTTGTGGGATCTCTTCTTATAATATCAACCGCCCATTTAACCAATTCGGATTCTTCTTATTCTTTGAATGATCAACCAATTCTATTGCTTTCTTTGTTATGCGCTAAATTTTCTTGATCAACCAATTCAACTATGGATACTTTTCTCTGCTCTGGACTATCATTTTCTTGGTAATAGCTAGGAAAAAATTCAAAATAAATGAAGACAATAATGACCTTTTAGCTACCCCTCCCCACAACTAAGGACGCTTTTTATGCTTAAATAGCAAGTACAAAAAGTGCATGGGTAATAAATTTTAAGCATTGGAATGATGAAATAGGAAGTTTAAATGTGTGTATGAATACAAAATTAGCAAGCTTAAATTTCAATTATGATAGTTAATACAAAAAATACTTGATTTCATGCTATGAAGTGAAGGTTGGCACATGTGAATTTTAGTGAATTCCACCATGTAGCATGGGAAAATATTTTGAAATGATATGAGGTCATGGTGAAGTATTGCAGGTGATCATGTTTTGAAAAGAAAATCGGTATGAGCATAGCACGTGGCAGAGAAGTGGAAGTGGTGACAAAAAGGTTGCTAAAAGTACATGAGATGAAACTAATAGTGGAATTTAGTGCATGGTATGTGTGAAACAAAAATTGGATGTGATTGTTACATGTTATGGAATGAATAATTTGTATGAGATAAAAATAAGTGATGGTTGCTATAGGCACGGATGAACTAATGATGGTGCAAGTGCTATGAGCATATAAATAAATAGGTCCCTTCTAGATTATATGCCTCAGGGGCATGATGTTGTAGGTCTTGTGAACTCTACTGCGGGTCTAGAAAATGAAGGTTGTTGTGTGTCACCTGTGCATGTGTGTGCATGTGATAAGTTTTGTAGAATTATACCTCTAAAATAGTAGTAGGAAAGTTGGGTGGCTCGTCTTTCAATACTTCATCTGATTTCATGCTTCTTTGTATTGAGTGTTCATATAATTCAAGTTCAAATTGAAACTAAAGAGTTCGCAGGAAATCATCCTTCTGCAGTGGCTTTTTATAAAACTTCAATCAATAGCCATTTACTCAGAGTGAAAACCTTACCGCATCAATAGTTGTCAGTTGAACTACTCCATTGGGAAAATCTTCCTGAATTTCATATGGACCTAACCATCTTATTTTCAGTTTCCCCTTATGATCTTTGTACCTAGAATCATAAAGTAGAGCCCAGTCACCTTTGTTGAATTTTTTTGTCTTGATAAATTGATCATGCCACCGCATCCTCTATTTTTGCACAATCTCAGTGTGGTGAATTTTGTCCATGTGTATCTCATTTAAAGCATTGATATTTTGTAGTCTCTCCTTATGTGCTTCTAATATATCCATCCCCAATTGGACTGTTGTTTTGAGAGTCTTATACTCAAACTCAATTGGAAGGACAACCTTCTTTCCATACACTAACTCATATGTTGTGAAGCATGTTATTATTTTCCAAGTTATCCTTTAAGCTCAAAGTACTTCAGGTAACTTTTTTACCCAATCCTTTTTGTGGAGTTGTACTATTTTTGTATGAATGTTTTCTATTTCCCTATTAGTAACCTCCACTTTTCCATTTGCTTGAGGGTGGTAAGGAGTAGATTTCCTATGTTTGATCTCATATTCTTGTACTAATTTATTGATCAGATCTTATGCAAATTGAGGCCCTTGTTTTGTCACTATTTCCCTAGGAACACCATATCTTGTAAAGATATCTTCATAGAAAAACTTAGAAACATTTCCATCTCTGGAAAATTGTAAAGCTTTGACCTCTACCCAAGTTTTGTAAGGTAATTTATAAATACCAAGATATATTCTTTGTTGTTTGATGTAGGTGCTATAGGACCAATAAATTCTAGCTCCCACTCGTCAAATGGTGTTATGACAAGTTGTGTGGCATTTCGTCTATTTTAGTTGGCCTTCCCATTTTGACACCTATCACACCTTCTTGTATATTTGACTGCATCCTTGTGAAGTGTTGGCTAATAATAGCCAGTGTTCAATATTTTTAGTGTTGTCTATTTTGTTGCAAAATATCCTCCACAAGGTTCATCATGGTATTCTTTGAGAATTTCATAGACTTCATCTTCCCTAATGCACCTCCTCATTATATTATCAGGCCTTGTGTAGAATAGATATCCATCTATCCATGAATAAGGAAAACTTCTCTCAACTAAATGTTTATTTTCCCTTGGTGAGAGATGTGGTGGTGCTTTCCCTGCAAATAGATAATTAGCTATTTTTTCATGCCAAGGTGTATGCAGAGACAAGGAAAATAAGTTTTCATCAGGAAATGAATCATCCACAATATCTTATTTTAATTTTGTTGGTAGTCTTGAGAGAAATTTTCTACTACATTAGCCTTTCCTAGTTTGTCCACAATTGTAATATCAAACTCCTAAAGTAGCAATAACCATCTCACAAATCTGCTACTTTCTATTCAAATATGGCTCTTTACTATCCAAAACGGTACCATCGACAGAGGTCTAGAATTCAACATTAGTAATTTCTACAACTTATGGATAAATACTTTTAATTATTCTCAATTCAGGTTATCCATCTTAACTTTACCATTTGAATACAATCCTTCTCCTTTATCACCATGTCACATATTAAATTTGTATCATCCATGACTTGTACTATTGATATCAACTTTGTATTCCATGCTCTCATTGGTCTCATTATGATTCCCACTTCACAAGCAAGTAGTAAATATTTCTATTTTATTTGCACAAATTGAGGAGATGGTGTCAAATTTGATGAATCAATTGGCCCTTCTATATATTCAACATATGAGGTGAGATGTTACTCCCTATCTCTCAATTATTATTTGGTAGCCCTATCTTTATCAATATGTTAAATCATATAATCCACTAAAGACCTTGCAATTGTCTTCACATCATCTATGGACTATTTCCCTAGTCAAATTGTAGTTACCATGAAGTTTGTAGGCCACAATTTTTCCTCTAGTATATCTAACAAGCATACAATAATTTATTCTTTCTAAACTCCCTAAGCATCTAAAGAAATGGGTATTATCACTCTAAATTTCTTTGGTGGGTGGGTCTTTAGAAACAAGGAAACTAGTTAAGTGAAATTATCCAGGGAAGGCTAGACCACTCTCTTCCTCTTTGGTATAATATGATCAAACCATGTTGGTGCACCATGAGTGGATGAGCCTTATTGTTGTTCCTTATTCAATGACTATTTCTTCTCACTTCCACCCTTTAGAAGACTTTGTGGAGGAGTGTGTGTTTTCTTGAGAGCGTATAAATAGGAGTTTTGGTAGGTGAAGAAGTTGGTGTCCTTTTAGATGATGGATTTGAATTCCTCTTAGGTGATTTTACTAAAGAGATGGGATGAGGATACAAAGGATGAGGGGAAGGATAAGTTTTTTCTTATGTCTCCTAAATTTACTCCATTTGAGTGACAAACGATGAAACTAAAATCTATGAAATTGTAAAGCTTTATGATGAATCATCTCGTTTTGCACACAAATATATATATGGGTTTCATTCTTCTTTTGAAATTAGTAAAGCTCCTTTTCTTATTCTTGTTCTTACATTCTTATAGTTACCTCTTTGTACAAATATGTAGTTATTTTCTCTCCTTGACCTACATCTACTTGTTCTTCTCCTTCATTTTCCTTTCCTTTGGTTGGCTTCTCCATATCCAAATTGTGATTCATATTTTCATCATTTAGCCTCTCTTTACTTCTATTGGTATCTAAAATTATTTGTATTTCTATATTCTTTAATTCTTTCATGGTCAAATTCATTTTTGGGAGAGGAGAGATTTATCAAATTACTCTTTTGCTTATACATAGGGTCTAGGACTTCATTCCCTTCAATGTTGATTTCATCGAGAAAATAATATATTTGATGCCCTCATCTAATTTACAATATTTTTGTGTAACTTTATACTTCATGTTCATCAAGAAAATTTTCCTTGAAATCCTTTAGTGTTTTCCTATATTCATATGATTTCATCAATCCCTAGATACATGACCATGGGTTGAATGATCCCCACAATTCATAGAAATTGAAAGTCACCTAGTCCATTTTGGTTTGTACAATTTTGGATGTTTAAATAGTAAGGAAAGAGCACTTGCCAATGGAGATAGGAAATTGAGTTCCTTTTAGATTTCTTTCTAAGAAAACCTTTTTGCACTTTTATCAATTATCTACAAAACTTGAGGACACTGGGCTTATTATTCACATACTTGAGAATTTTCAAAGGTACTCCCAAAAAACCCCTACCCTAATGTATGGGAATGTATATTAATTTTCCCCCTTATTAATCTTGTCCATAGAACTTTCTAACATCTTGATGGTGTAGAAAATAAAAGAATCATTCATAATCTTGAAAGCTTTTGTACTCTCTTCATGTTCCAATTGAGGGTGATCTTCATTCATATTTTTCTTTCTATCCCCCATAATTCCCTTGAATTTAATCCATCAAATTGTTGTCACCTAGCCAATTACTACACAAGATGTGATGTCACATAAAGCTACTTAGACTCAAAAACATTGTTAAGTTTTTCATGCAATTCGTCAATAAGAAACGAATCCTAGTCTATGAGTTTCATTCTTGTGAGAATTTTGGATATATATTAGAACATCAAAAGGGTGAAATTCCTTAGCCAATCTTTCCCAATAACCTACTCAATAATGTTAGTATATCATGAACTTCTTAACCAAAAACACTTTGAAACAATTTTTTGGAAAGTTTAGAGGACGTCTTTGCCTTAAGAAACAATGTTTTTTTTATAGTTTATGTGCATTTAATTGAATTAGCCTTAAAGTGTTTCCTAACAAAGTCTATAGTGAGATTTAGATATGCTTCTCTTATAAGAATTTCTAGCATCTCTTCTATATGTTGGGGTTGAATCTATAGTATCATTTTACCATCTATATTATTTATCACTATATCTCTCTTGTAAAATCTCACACAAGACCGACCATCTTTAGATTACACAACCTAGTGTTTTCCTTGATATCTTGTTTCATTATCTCGTGAATTCCTCTAACCCCAAATGGTCAAGATCCATATATGTGACATTTCAGAATTTGGTTACTATCTTTGACAAAGAAATGACACTGTTAAATTCATACTTCATCTTGGTCGAGGAAGATGTTCTACTCTAGGTTTTCTACCAAGACAAAATGATTTAAGTATCAAATCTTTAAGAGATCTTACATTTTTTAAAAAAATATAAGAAATTATCATTCCTTATCATTTTGCATTTTTTTCAATTACACCCCTTAAAAAATACTATTATGAAGCCATTTAGGGCTTTGAGGATCAAACTGTACAATTTTAGTTCTCATAGGCCATTTTTCATGAAAGGGTTTTGGCATATTAAGTCTTAATTGTCAAGTTACAAGATTAAAACATAGTAAAAGACTTCACTTAAGTAGGGCTCAAGGTTCAACATCCCTCAGCTAAATGGAATAGTTAAATATTTTCATTCATGGGTTTGAGATTCACAAATCTCAAAGTCCATACCTCGTGTTGAAGATTTATGTTAAGTGGATTGGCTTTTAGAGTTTGAACTCTAGGCATTATGAGGAATTGATGGTTATTGACTCAATGACCCAAGCTTCGAGTTTAGGGTTCACAAGGTTTGATCTCTTAGATTTTTTGACCAACATTGAACACATTTCAAATTTTGAAAGTTTGGACCTGAAGTTTAAGTTTGGATTTTAGGCTCAGGTTTAGTCTTGCCAATGTGTTCCTTTAAGCATTTTTTCACTCTCAAACTTGAAGATTCAATCACCAACACCTAAGATTCCTAGTTTATGTTTAGTTTATACATGTTTTTCTTAGGTCTAAACTTCAATTTTGATTGAAAATTTAACTTTTCTAGAGCTATACCATGAATTAATATTTGTTAAAGTTTAAAGTTTTAAAAAAAAAATTCTAAAAAATCAAAGATAGGGTGTTATATCAAGCCTAAACTAAGAGTTGGAAACCTCTACAAGAAACAATAAATCCTTTCAAACCTAATACTTGCAATCAAAATTCAAAAATTAAAATAGAAATCCTAACATATTACTCAAACCCTAACAACCAAAGAAAAAGGGAATCTAGAAAAGAAAAGTCCTGAAGAGAAATTAGGAAAATGTAAAACCCAAAAAATCAGATCTCTTAACCAATATGTGAAAGCTAGAATACAACCTATTGCAAGAATTTTGTGGGTGAGATGCTCCATATTCCAATCAAAATATAAAACTAGAAGACAAAAAGATTAGCAAATGAAGGGCCAAGCCCATAATCCCGTTGCACATGTGAGAAATGAATACTCAACTACCAAGATTCCAAGTGCCAAAAAAAAAATTATATGCTTTAGAATTTAGAGCCCAATGGGTTTGTAGTTTGAAGTTCAACATATTGTTGAAGATTTAACAAACAACGAATAGAAGTGCCAAAATCCTAAATGGGTTTAACTTCAGCTCATAATTCAAACCCCAAGATTCTTGATTTTAGACATGTTCAGAAGCAAAGAATTCTCAATTTCAAAAAAAATAATGTAGAGGAGGAAATTTTCTACCCTTAATTCTCAAGATAAGAAGAGTCTACAAGGATCAAATGCTCCTCAACTACCTCAAAGAAAAAATCCTAGGCGACAGGATAAAATGGTTAGAGTTCCAAAAATAATAAGAGTAGGTTATAAAGGTCTTCTAGATGGTCTGACAAGCTCTTGATCAAGGATGACAGTGCAGTGCACAAATGTCCCCATGGCACACTAGCGTCTTTTATGGATCAAAAACTAATAATGTATCAAAAACAACAAACTGACTACTTCTATTCTAATTGCTAAGAACTCTTAAAAATACAAGGAAATAGCAAAGAAATAACAAAGATAAAATAAAGAAAACTAAATGAAATGTAAATGATAAAACCAAGGAGAAAGAAATTTCTCACAACAACCCAAGGAATGAATCCTCCAACAAACAAATCTATTCAACACCTTCACACACAAGACAGAGAGAAAATGTTGAGGTTGTTTAGGGGCTTGCCTCAATAAAACCCATGTTTCGGTGTTTCCACCTCCATAGACAACCAAATAGAGAGATAGATAGAAAGATAAATAGACAAGATAATAAAATTCATAGACAATGGATGTGATAAATCCAAAGATTCTCAAAGACATAAGACAAGTAGATACATCTACAAGGTTTGAGGAAGCCAAAAAGAGAGAGAGAGAGAGAGAGAGAGATGTGAGGGCCAAGAGAGTTGTGAGAGAACGTTGTGAGAGCTTGAGACTATTGTAGCAAGTTGTAGAGAGTTGTGCAAGCTTGAGAGAAAGAGAAAAAGAGAAGAGAGAATGAGAGAATGTTCAAGAGAGAAAGAGAGACCAAATGAAGTGAAAAAGATATATTTAAAGAGAGAAGACAAGGGGAAAAGAGATTCTCAAGCCGTTACAAGACGTCTCGAGCCATTTTCACCGACCAAGATAGGTGATAAGTGGCAACATGCTCAAAAGTGATTGTTTTAATGTTGAAATGTTGCAAGATGTTAGAGTGGCATGCCAACGTCTGTGTGGCACACTAGTGTCTAGACATAACACTTTCAAATATGGTGGGAATAAGGAAAACACAAGGTTAATAAAAAACTAACCCAAGAAGATAACTCCTAAAAAAGGGGTCTTAAGCATCCTGAGGGGAAAAAAGATGATGCAAGGGCTAAGATGAGCCTACTCAAATACTAAGGGAGTGGACACTAAAGTGGATACAAAAATTTAGGTGAAATTGCAAGGGTATGCAATTTTCAACACTACAAATAAGGACATTTTATGGAGACCACAACACTACCCATTATGTAGAGTTACAAAAATTTCAATTTCTACACAGTTACAAACCTTTATTGCAACTACACTACACAACACATGAGCACAGGGTTTGAACAATCTATTTATTCTAATTGAAAAGATAACTGATACTCATAATTGTATATTTACAAGAGGAGATGAAAGCTCCTTATATAGAAAATTACAAGACGATGTTTCTAAAAAGAAACCATCGTTAACTAAAGCAAACTAAAACAAAAATCAAAAATATGCTAAAACAACTAAAGCGTAACTAAAGTTACTAAAAACTAACTAGAGCTAAGATGACCATTATTATTACATTTAATATTTTAATACCCTCCCTTAATGGTCATCATAAAAACATAAACTTAGTCTACCCAAATTCTTCTGGAAATATATCATCGATTACTGATAACTGGAGAAGCAAAACTGCACTGCGATTACAGATCCTTTCCCGCAGAACAATCAAATCAAGACACTGACACTCAAAAACAATGAGCTTCCTATGCTTCCAAGTAGTGTAACTTTTCCCATTGAACCTTTGCATACTTTCCAACATGACGTTGGACAAAGCATCCATACCTCCCATTTTCCAAAGCATGAAAAATGAGGCAACACCATGATTAGCTGGCACAACTCATGAACTGTAAGATTTTTCAGAAAAACTTTTGAAAACTCTGATAAAGTAAGACTTTTTTAGAAAAAAATCCTCAAAAAACTACAAAATTTTCAAAAACTCTTGTAGCAAATTTTTTCAGAAAAATATTCAAAAAACTCTTTGCAGAATTTTTATTTTTCCCAGAAAAATTATGTCAAAATTGGTTCAAAACAACCCTTCAGGTTGCCATGAAATCTTACAAAATCATCTCAAACCCGACACAAAAAACTCTAAAAAACAACAAGATTTTTCAAGAAAAAATCTTCAAAAAACTCTAAAAAAGCAAAAAAAATTAGAAAAAAAATCTTCAAAAATTCTGAAAAAGCAAGATTTTTTTCAGAAAAAATCTTCAAATCTTCAAAATTCTACAATTTCATGCAAAAGAAACCCTCAAATATGCTTCAAGAAAACCCTCGAATTTCTTCGAAAAATTGGTTGCAATAAACCCTCTTCAAAAAGTGGCTTAAAAAACTTTCGACTCTCAAAAATTTCTAAAAAAAATTCTTCGATTTTTTTTATTAAAAAGAAATCTGGCTAAAACTAATCAGGTTCAAGCCTAGGCTCTGATGCCATGAAAAAATTGATATTCATAATTGTATATTTACAAGAGGAGACGAAAGCTCCTTATATATAAAATTACAAGACGATGTTTCTAAAAAGAAACCATCATTAACTGAAGCGAACTAAAACAAAAATCAAAAAGATGCTAAAACAACTAAAGCATAACTAAAGTTACTAAAAACTAACTAGAGCTAAGATGACCATTAATATTACATTTAATATTTTAATACTAATATTTCTAGGCGATGTGGATTTCTCACGCACTTGGATGCTCTTGCATCACCCTCACATCATCTCATTCATATCATTTGGTGATATTTTAAATATATTTGAAGTCTTAGAAAAGTATAGACATAGAAATATCAATGATTATTTACTATAGAATTTTATGTAACACTGGAATCCATGGAAAGAATTCACCAATAACAACATTGGTTTTGTAATTGGTGGACTAGTTGTTGATTATTAAGAGCATATAAAAAACACAAATACATAATTTAAACAAACTATTGTTGCATAGACAAAACACACAACACCATAATTATGTGGTTCACTTTTGATGGCTACATCCCTAGGAAAAGGAAGGCAATCTCTATTTTTCTTATTTTGTCTTATACAACAACTTGTAATTATATATATATATATATATATATATATATATATATATATATATATATATATATATATTACATTATCAAAAGGTATTTCAAAAGTCTCCAAAATATGAAGAGACAAGAGGGAGAATGAAGAGGCAAGTGAAAGGGTAACAGCCCAAGACCATTGGACTTCACATTCAATAATCTCCCACTTGAAGTCCAAACCACATTGCAATGTACAGATTTGTCCCCTCGCTTTTTCAAGCTCATTTTCACTTAATTACTAGACCAAGAGAAGCTTTATAGAACCTCAGCTTCTCTTGTGACAGGTTTTTTGAAAGCGACTGTAGGATTGAAATCAATGTGTATCTTCTCCAACTTGACTTTGTCCTCTTCATGGACACTCTCAATGAAATGATACTAAAGTTATATGTGCTTAGTGCAACTATGAAAAGGATTCTTTTCCAAATGAATAGCACTATTATTGTCACTAAACAAAGTGAAAACTTGTTGTTTAGAACCCAATTCACCTAATAAATATTTCAACCACATCTCCTTAGCTCCTTTGATCATTTCAATGCATTTTGCTTCAGTAGTGGAGAGAGCAACCACTTGGTGCAATCTAGAAACCCAACGAATCATTGCCCTTGTCAATGCAAACACATATCTTGTAGTAGAGTGTCTTTTGTCCAAGTCACCAACCATGTCAAAGTCGACATAACCTTGTAGTTGTGCATCTTTACCTTTGAACCTCACAACATGATGTGAAGTGCCCTTGAGGTATCTCATAATCCACTATACTACTTGCCAATGAGTCTTACCACGATTAGTAATGTGCCTATTGACTACTCCCATTGCATGAGCAATGTCCGGTCTTGCGTATACCATCACGTACATAAGGCTCCCAATTACAAAGGAGTAAGGCACTCATTTTATATACTCTTTTTCTTCTTGTGTCTTAGGATACATCTTGAAGGATAACTAAAAAATGATCAGCAAGAGGTGTGCTTATAGCCTTAGCACCCTTCACGCTAAACCTATCCAAAACCTTGTCAATGTACTTTTCTAGTGACAATTTGATCTCTCTTTTATGCCAATCTTTGATTATTGTCATGCCAAGGATTTTCTTTGTAGCTCCCAAATCCTTCATTGAAAACTTGTTAGCCAATTTCAATTTCAAATTGGTAACAACATTCATACTAGTGTCGGTCACTAGCATATCATCAATGCATAATAATAGTAATACAAACTCACCATTCTCCAACACTTTTTAATACACACATATTGGATCCACATCTGGTGAAGTGTTGTTCATCCATGAAGGAATCGAACTTGAGGTACCATTGTTGCAACGCTTGTTTCAACCCATATAAACTTCTTTTTAATCTGCAAACTAATTTTTCATGCCCTTCTTTTTTGAAACGTTCCAATTGCTACACATACAATTCTTCTTTTAAGTCCCCATGAAGAAATGATGTCTTCACATCAAGTTGCTCCAACTCAAGGTCATAGATACCTGCTAGACCCAAAACTGTCTCATTGTTAGTCATTTTCACAATAGGTGAAAAAAAATCATTAAAATCAACCCCCTTCTCCTGGTCATATCCTTTGACCACTAATTTGGCCATGTATTGCTTCTTGTCGTCATCTTCTTCCTTCAATTTGTAAACCCACCTATTTTTAAGGCTATCCGATTTTGTGGAAGATGGACCAAGTCCCATGTATGATTTTCCATCAACGAAGTCATTTCTTCTCTCAAGGCATCCATCCAAAGTTTGCAATTAGAGGCATTAACACCTCTTAAAAGTTTGCAAGTTCAATTTGTTAGAGATTAGAAAATGTTGAACAAAATCATCATACTTTGACAAAGGCTTGGGCTCCCTGGTTGATCTCCTCAACTAAGGAAATGTTTCTTGGATAATTCCTCCTTCAACACCTTGTTCAAAAGCACGATTTTGATGAACATGTTCTTCTTTATTATGGTTTTATAGCAGAGCTAACTCCTATGACTAAATATGTGGTAAAGAAGATAGCTCTTGTCAGTGGTGAGCTTGTTGGGAATAAACTTGGTGTTGACGGTTTAACACATCACTCTCACTTGAGATATCTTTTATAGGAACAAGCTCCTTTATTGATTTCCCCTATTCTAGCAGACTCGACATTATTTTCTCATTGAAAATTACATCTCTACTACGAGTGACCTATTTGGCAATGGCATCCCACAGTCAATAAACATATGTCACCTCTCCATATCCAACAAAGATACACCTTTTAGGCTTCATTTCTAGCTTCATTTTTTTTTTAGTGGGATGTAAACAAAGGCCTCACAACCAATCACCTGCAAGTGATCATATGAAATTCTCCTTCCTAGCCACTTCTCCAAAATCTCAAAATCTAATCGAGAAGATAGACCTTAGTTAATCAGGTACACCGGTGTATTAACTGCCTCTTCTTAAAACTCTTTACCCAAACCTGCATTATAGAGCATGTTGTGAGCTATCTCCAAGATTGTTCTATTCAACCTCTCAGCTACACCATTTTCTTGAGGCGTGAAAGGAACAATTTTGATTTGTTGAATACCATTATTTGCAAAAAAAATATTCAAACTCCAAGAAATGAAACTCTCCATCGTTATTAGTTTTTAAGCACTTAATTTTATGACCAATATGATTTTCAACTAGTGCTTTAAAAAAATTGAACATCCTAAATACTTTAGATTTCCTCCTTAGTATATAAATCCAAACCTTTCTAGTCTAGTCATCTAAGAAAGTAACAAAGTAATTAGACCCACCAATAGACGTTACCTCCATGGGGCCAAAGACATCTGAATGCACAAGCTCCAATGGTCTTGTCTTCATGTCACATCCCTTGGTAAAGAAGTTAATTCTCCTTTGTTTTTCGTAGATACAATGACCACACAACTCCAAATTAATTGATTTTAAACCTGGAAGTTGAAAGGCCCTTTTTGCTCATATGATCAAGCCTCTTGTGCCAAATCTCTGAACCGCTATCCACAACTGACATCACAGCTCCCTCTTCAACGTGACTATCTAGCACATACAAAGTGTCTAATTTGCTACCTCTAGCAATCACCAAGGCTCCCTTTGTCACCTTCCACGTGCTTGACTGAAAAGTGATGCTACAACCTTGAGCATCTAGTTGTCCCAAAGTCAAGTTCTTTTTTGAGTTGTGGAACGTGTTTAACATCTCGTAGTAGCCAATTATTTCCAATTTTTTATTTCAATAGAACATCTCCTTTTCCAACAATCTTACAAGGTTCATAATCACCAAGATAAACCTTACCAAAGTTTCCCTCTTGATAGGCTTTGAAGAACTCTCAACATGATGTAGCATGGAAAGAAGCTTCAGAATCCAACACCCACACACTTGTTAAAGCTTCACCATTGGACAAAACAATAGCACCTACATCCTCTTGGTATGTAGCATTTACTTCATTTTCCTTTGGCTGATTTTTAGCCTTATTAAATGACTACAATCCTTTTTGATGTGGCCTTGCTTGCCACAATACCAACAACCACTATTTTTATCGTTTGACTTCAATCTCTTGTTGGACTTCAATCTTCCTCTATGATTATGCCTTGCTCTTTCTTGTGATCTCCCCCTATTACCAAAAACCAATGCCTCTCTGGGTGAGGTACCTTGATGTTTTCTTCCCATATCTTCCTTGAGAAGAGTTGTAGCAACATCATCAAATTTTAAGATTCCTTGTTATCAGACCCTTCTCTTCTAGATATCGAGTTACTAATTGTCATAACTACTCCTCAACTATTAGGAAGAGAGCACAAAAGCAAGATGGCTCTAACTTCAAAATTAATATCAATAGAAATTAGTTGGTTGATTATGGTATTGAATTCATTCAAATGATTGGAAACACTACTTCCATCATCTTCAAATTAAACAATTTTTTCATCAAGAAAACCCTATTAGTTGCGGAAGCCCTCTCATACATATTGCACAACTGATCCCATATACTCTTTGTTGTCTTCTTCATTGCAACATTAAATAAAATATTGTTGGATAAGAAAAGGATAATAGTTAGTGATAATAGATTGCCACAATCCATGAAGAAAAGGATAATAGTTAGTGATAATGGATAAAAAAAGGATAATAGTTAGTGATAATGGATTAGATTGTGTCTTTTTTGCATCGATGTTTCGAATCACACTCTGTGATCCATCATCAGGATAGAAGAGAGCATAAGGATTAAAATGAATAGTTGCAGACCAAGAAAAGTCTAAAAGGGGGAGAAAGGGGGGGGGATAAGAGAGGTTGGCACAAGAAACAAGGTGAAAAAATAAAATTAAAACTAGTGAAAACACAAGAAAGCAATTAATTATATGCTAAAGAATTAAAATAAAATATAAAATAAAGATAAGAATGTACATATAATAATTATTTATTAAATAGAAACACAATCAAAGAAAATGAAAGAGAGGAACATATAATTATAAATTACAAGGAAACAACAAAATAATATAAATAATAAATAATAAAAAGATTCCATAGTAAATAATTATAGTAATATAACTAAGTGATAATATATATGAAAACAAAGTAGTGAATGAAAAAATTAATATTCTTATTTCATAGAAATTATTCATAAATGCAGCCATAATAAAGTTACAAATTAACACAATCTTGAGACTAAAAAGCAACACATCCATTGAGATATAGCAAAGAGTATAAATTACAAAGGAACAACAAACAAGAAAGATATGTGTTACATAGCAACACATATAAATAGAAATAATAATATAAATTCAAGAAAGAATAAAAAGAAAAACAACTAGGATAATAGTTGTTGCAGTCTTTTGTCCAAAATATCCCAATCTTCATCGGACATTTTTTTGGACTTCTTCAACTTTTCCTCTAACGTAATTGAGAGATCCTTCAGAGTTCGCAATTGTAGCTTCCATATCCCAAAGTTTTGACTAGAGAATTTTCAATTCTCCACTTATCCACCTCTTCCATCTCTATTCAATTTCTCCACAACTTCTCCTTGACTCTGATATCAATTGTTGATTATTAAGAGAAAATAAAGAAACACAAATACAAAATTTAAACAAACAATTGTTACACAGAAAATAAACATACAACACCATAATTACGTGGTTCACCGTTATAACTAGACATCCACGAGAAAAAAAGAGCAATCTTTGGGTTTTTTTTTTTTTCATCTTGTACAATAGCTTGCGATTCCATATATATTACATTATCAAAAGGTATTTCTCAAAGTCTCCAAAATATGAAGAGACAAAAGGAAGGGTAACAATCCAAGACGGTTGGACTACACTAGTTTCTGACGTAAGGTGGTACTAATTGGAAGTCTATACTCGATTTATTCAAGAATTCATCTAGTCCTATTCACTTTGGCAACCATGGACATCAGTTGCATTTGGCTCGGTGTGAGGATGCAACCAACTTAGATGAGCACTAACATTGTTGGAGAATGGGCACACTCAACAATGCATGTGAGCACACTTGAATATTTCCTACTAATTTAAGGAAGTATATACAATGGTACCCATCCTCAACTGATGTTGATAAAACTTCAATCAATCCATTAAACGAGAGTTTTTTAATAAGTTATGGCTAGTTTGAATGCAGAAAAATTGACTGTTTACAAGTGGCATTGTGGGTGTATGCTGATGAACTATCTCAATTTGTTTTTTCCTTGCACAAAGGTAAACATGAAACCATGGAAGTCATTCTTAACTGAACCAATGACCTTACGGTTCTCTGTAAGCACGTGGAAAATAAAAGAGATATACCTTAAAAATCTATTGCTGAAGGGGATGTGGAAATGGTGAAATTGATGTCTGACATGAAGAATTTTTTCGGTGCAAATGCCTATTTCCAAAGCCCGTTTGCAAGGGGTGTTACGATGATTTTCTGCCTTAGTTTATTTATGTGCATTGAAAGATTTTGAGAGATCCATCTTGCATTTTTAGCATGATATTTTTCCAGAGAGGATATGGATCATTTATTTTGGACATGCTTCATGTGTTTTTCTTGGAGGTTGAAACAATATAAGATTGACGATACAAATTGCCTATTTAGAAGGCCCACCTGCAAGGGATTGTACGATGATTTTCTCTCTTATTTTATTTATTTGCATTTAAGGAGTCTGAGAGATCCATCTTAGTATTTTTAGCAATGGATAGTCTAATATTTTTCTTTTTTGGGAGAGGAAACGAATCATTTATTTTGGACATGATCAATGTGTTTTCTTGGAGGTTGTAACAAATTGCATGCGATTTGTGACGGTTGCACTACCTTGTTTAGGACGTATCACAAGACATTTGGGCATGGTGGAGGTGACGTTACATTTCTGGGAAAACAAAATTAATATAGGACAGGTTGATTAGCCTCTATAGTAGATAGTTGAAGGGAACCAAGTTTGATACACAGGAACACCTCTCATCGATATATTTTTTGTAAAGATGAATTGCTATATTATCTATTCATTTTATTTTTGTCACACCCTCTTATTTTAGGAATTTTTGTGAGTTTTCATGTTTGTATCTTTGCTTTTGTTTTATAAAATTATTTATCAGAGTAAATGCAACTACTTGCAATAGGTAATTTTTGTGGGTCTTTGTGTTTGTATTTTTTATTTTGTTATATCAACTTATTGATCAGAATAAATGTAACTACTAGTGTAATAGGGAAAACAATTCAACAATGTCAAACATATATCTTAATAGCCAAATTAAAATCGGCTAAAATGAAAGCAAAACTTATAAGTAATGGATCAAGAAAAGAAATCCCATATGCCACTCGTAGATCAGCATGCAATCCATCCCGTTAAACTCCTTTACACGCCAAACAGAGTCTACAAAAGCAAAATATTATTCCATTTCTAGCATTATGCGCTTAACAGGCTCATTAATTCCCAAATATTATTGTACGCCAAACAGAGTCTACAAAAGCAAAATATTATTCCATTTCTAGCATTCTGCGCTTAACAGGCTCATTAATTGCCAAATATTATTGATGAACACAGTCTAAGGTTTCAGTAGAAAAACAATTTATTTGATGCATTTTGTTTTGTTACTTATTGTATGTGCTCTACAAGTTGGCCATTCACATCCATTTGGCATTAACATAACATAAATGTGAATAACATCCACCTTCAAAGATGAGAAGTTATTTTACAAGTGGATAGTAAAAGTGTTTGAAAACAAAGCCTCAATGCTTAATTTTGTCCACATGATAGGCTTATTAAATAATATCTTACAATATAATAATAAAATCTAGTGAAAAGGAGCCCTTGAAAACGTCTAAAAGGCAATTGGTTAAAATGCATCTACGTTGCTCCTGTTTAACAAGTCCTTAAGTTAACTTCATCTGTAATTGCTTATTAATAATATATTCGAATATAATAATAAAAACCAAATGGCAAGGAGTCCTCGAAAATAGCTGTAAGGCAATTGATGAAAATGCTTCTGCTTTACTCATTCGTAACAAACTTTCAAGTTAACTTCATCTAGAATTGTCAAAATCATAGTCGCTTTTTAAATAAATTTGTAGAACATTAAAGAAATGCTTTGATTTATTTATGTAAAATAATAAAAACAATCGAAATTACTCTTTACCGACATCTGAATACAGGCTGAGTGAGGATTAATAAGGTACTTCAATTTACACTCCTTTTGTCTATATAGTCCTGAGCCATCTCCATAAATATCATACTGGCTACATCGGTGGCAGTGATCCACCTCAAAAACAACTGCCTTTCTACAACCAAGCATGATATGACCATTGTTAAAGCGGCCAGGTATCACATCATACCCAATTGTCAGGCAATACTAATGAATTTGAAGGAACTTTGTTGTCTACTAAAGTTTGAAATTAAACAATATTTTCCTTCACACCTTAATTTTCCTTCCAATTTACCTAAGCAAATTGGCATTCATACACAGATTACAGTCACGCAGCGTATTGACATTCATCCTCTTCTACCAAGCCTTCTTTTGCAACCACTCGATGTATTTCCTTTCTTCAAGTTGTTATCTCAATATTTATCCTCAATAGAATCCTCAAACAATAAAGTACTGCATGTGTGCTCTGCAATAATCCAACAATTGACCAGACGCTACAAACCTTGAAGCACGAGTGTGCACACACACTCACAACTATAACTCTTCTTCACCAAAATCCTTATATATCCTAAAACAGACTAGGATAGTCTTTCTAATAGCATAAATGTTCCTAAAATGGGATGGTGTTATTCCCAAGTACTTTATAATGTTAGCAAGTTTTAACTTCCATCATGAATATCAGAGTTTGTCGTGATATAACTTGTACTTCATGATTGTACACAAATGCCAATCACAGGTTCAGAAACACTTAGTGTTTAATGTATTTAAAATAAATTGATTCAAAATATATTGCCCCTCCAATTGAATGTTCCAAATGAAAATGGTTGTTCAATTATAAAATTACCTTAATAATTGTACTTTCAATACATCATTTGGAGGTCATTAGATGTACTTATTAGACCCCAAACATAAAATGCTAAGCTAACAAGGTTCTTTCTCCAAATCAGATCCAAGAAATTTGCAAGTGATATTAAGAGCATAATTTGAAAAGATTTCCCTTTGCTATGCAATTTATATTAAATAAGCTTTGTTGTAACCTCTACACTTCTAAGTGAATTGAAACCGACAATTATGAAGGCAACATATAGCATTATCTTACAGGTGACCTCAATTTTTACCCACTTTCAGCAAACCTAAAAAGTTCACTGACATGGTAAACTTAAACTAGTAATTGCACCTTAGTGTGCAATGGGTACGCCGAAGAACTGTGGAAAGTCAATCAGGATAAATTTTGATCTATTTTTTTGTACTATATAAATCTATAATAATAAGTATAATTAAATTATTTACGATTAATTATAAATTTTAATCTTAAATTATTTATAATAAGTATAACTAGCGATTGATTTCTTTTGCAATTGGGTACGCCGAATTTTTGGTTGGAATAGAGAACAGTTTGTGATTATATGAAAATGTGGAAATGGAAATAATTTGATGCAACCGATTGTTAGCTTAAAGGATTATTTGTAGATATATTTTTTGAAATAGATCTGCCTGAATAAAATTGAAGAATATAATTTGATAAATAATTGGTATATGTGTATATAGTATTTGATATAATCAACCATGTAATTTCAAGTTTTACCAAGTAATGTATTGTTTGTGATATGGAGAGAGGGAGAGATAGGGATAAATAGAGGGGGGAAGAGCGAGAGACAAAGGAGTAAGGAGATGGAGATAGAGAGGACGATAGAGATAAAGATAGAGATAGAGATGGAGAGGGAGAGGGAGAGGGAGAGATAAAGAGAGATAAATATGGAAGAGATAGATATATAGAAAGGGAGAGAGAGGGAGAGAATGGGAGAGAGATAGAAAGAGAAAGATGGAGATAAGAAGTGATATAGAGAGAGGGGGAGAGAGGGAGAGAGAGGGACAAGTATAGGGGTAGAGAGATGGAGTGATAATGAGATAGACATAGAGAGAGATGGAAGAAGAAATATGGAGAGATAGAGATACAAATATAGATGTCTAGGAAGATAGAGAGAGAGAGAGAGGTGTAGATAGAGGGGGAGAGGGGAAGAAATAAGTAGAGATGAATATAGAGGGAGAAAAATAGAAAGAGAGATATAGGAGGTAGAAGGAGAGTTAAAAATATCTAGAGAGATAGGGAGATAGAGAGGGAGAGAGAGAGATGAAGAGATAGATAGAGATAAAGAGAGATCTATGGTGAGATAGAGTGATAGAGAGATAGAGCTATAAGCAGATAAAGAGAGGGGGAGAGGGAGAGAGAGATAGAGAGATGAACAAAAAGATAAGTAGAGATAGATAAATAGAGATGGAGAGAGAGAGAGAGAGAAGGATAAAGTGGGAGAGATAGAGATATATGGTAAGAGAAAAAGAGAGATAGAGATATATGGGAAGAGAGGGAGAAAGAGGTAGAGATAGAGAGATAGATAGGAGATAGGGATGGAGAGAGGGAGAGAGAAATGTGGAGAGATAGAGAGAGGAGGATATAGAGGGAGGGAAAGGGAGAGAGATAGGTAGATGGAGAGTGAGAAGAAGAGGCAGAGAGATAGGTAGAGGGAGAGAGAAGGGGGGAGGGATGGAGAGAGGGGGGAGGGTGGAAAGAGAGAAATATATTAATATATAGAGAGAAAGAGGGAGAGAAGGAGAGGAGAGATATAGAAAGAGAGGTAGAGATAATGAGATATAGATAGAGAGGAAGAGATAGGGATATAGAGATAGAGGGTGTGAGAGTGACAAAAAGATGGGAGAGAAAAGTGATAGAGAGAGGGAAATAGAGATAGAGACGGGGAAAGATAGAGAGAAAGGGAGGAATAAATGAGGTGTGTGGGTGTGTATGTATGAGTGAGAGAGATGTCTAGGGATAGAGGTTGAGAGAGGAAGATAGAGGTAGAGATGGAGATAGAGGGAGAGACCTGAAGAGGGAGAGAAATAGATAGAGAGGTTTTATTGTTATATTTATGGAATCAATGTAGAAATGAACACAATTCAACCTAGCACAAAAGGTGTGGACTTTGTGCAATGAGAGGGGATCTCAATTCAATGGAGCCCCATCTTAGGCTAGGAAAACTCTCCAGTGCCATGGGAGGAGATCTCAATTCAATGGAGCCCCATCTTGTGTGATAATGTGAAAAGAGAAGTTAATGTTTGGCATATTCTCAAAAGGGGAGGGATTTCCAATTACACGGAGAGGTTTAATGGGTCCAAACCCATGGTTGTAGTGGAGTTCACAAGGAATTAGAATTCTAGAGTGGTAAAAAGATGAGAATTTAAATGAGATGTTTTCAAGGAGCTTATTGCTCAAATATTTGGTTGATTGAAGGAGGGAGGGAGGTTTATATGGATCGCAAGAATAGGGAAGAAGAATTAAGACCATTTCTTAAGGTTGAAGTTATAAGGATTCAAACAAGCTATGCAAGGTATTGTCTACCTCATCCTTGGGATGAAGTGGTGCTCCAAATCATGAGGTTTGTCACACTACATGACCACTTCCAAGCCTTTTATATGTATCAATTTACTTTGTTAAGCCATTCCATTTATAATTGTTTGATGATCTATCCTTATTTTTGTTATCCATCAAAGAATACTCTATTCTTGAATTCAATAAAGGAATTGGATCCCCCCTATACTAATTTCTAATTATTTTTCTTATCAAACATGCTTTATCCTTGAAACAACAACTTCTCATTGCTACTTGGAGCTATTATACTACTTCTTTTTCATTACATTGACATACCTATAAGAAGAGATATCATTCTCATTTATCCTCTCTAGAGATGGTCTTCTCCTATTCTCTCAAACCTAAGTCTCCTTCTGAGGGTAGTCCTTCCTCTTTCTCTACTAGTTCTAAGGATCATAGTAGAAGGAATTTGGTTGGTGGGGAACGTAGTCAAGGAGCCAAAATCCCTTCAAAGGAGAAGGGAAAAAAGATGATGGTAAAGGATGCTATAGCGAAGGGCGAGCCATAAAGAGGGGAGAGGACAAAACACAATATTATGGGAAAGGGTAAAGTGTATGAGATGGATGACATTCATGTGCATGCTTAAATTCCTAAAGTAGAAGGATTATGCACTGGCTCTTCTAAATTTCCCATTGATATTTCATACTCCTCTTCATCTCTCTTGAAGTCATGGCTTCAATTGAAAATTTTCTTGCTAACAAAACTAATGAAATGAACAAAGAGGTTATCCTTGCCACTTGGAACATATTCACCTCGACCAACAGCAGCTCCTCTAATTTTATCATATTTCCTATCCACATTTGCATGCCATCAATTGTGATGGAGGAAGAGGAAATGTAGTGATTAGTGGAATGCTCCGAGCAGCGCAATGCGGACGTGTTGCCCAATTTCCTGGGTATCATTCCCACATCCAGTATTTGACGAGTTCAAATAGTGCAAATATTGGCTGTTGATTACAGATGTTGTGACCGATAAAAATAGGATTTTGAGGCATAGAGCAGACAAGCCAACTGTTTGATAAAATGCTGAAAAATATATATAAAAAAATGCACAGATTGTCATATTCTTTGACCAAATGATTCATAGAAATGTGGGCCAACTGTTTGATGAAATGCTGAAAAATATATTAAAAAAGATGCGCAGATTGTCATATTGTTTGACCAAATGATTCATAGAAATGTGGTCCCATGGAACGCCTTGTTTGGATCAATTCTGCTCGTGCTGGAAATTTTTGAAGGCCTGTGCAGGAGGGCCAAAATTCCTTTCGCAGTCTTCCTTACGGACTGCATTATTTTCTCAGTTTTGATCAATATAAAAAAAGGACAAAATTCATATAGTCCAGTCCGCTTAACAATACAGTGCCTCTGCCACTGTCTTCTTAATGTATAGTCCCATGTCATTCATTAATAATCATAACACAGATTCATTCCATTTGTCCACGAACTCAGTCCACCATAAGAGAAGAAGAGCTTCTGATTCCCACTTATTACATCTACTATTCTGTATTCCTTGGCACGAGGTCACTGCCAACACTCTAATAATGGTAAGCTTAAGTAACAAGCCATTGTCACTCAGATTGTTTTTCCCTCTGAACATTTTTGTGGGGGGCTGACTCTTTAGAAAAAGATAATAAAATACCCATTCAAGGGGATCCATGCATTACTCTGTTCTAGACAGACTTCCATTGAATGAAGTACACAGCTTAAAATCCATCAGAATGGCCTTGACTTCTACAATGTCATTTCCGTCGTGCTTATTTTATGTGGTGGAACCATGGATGATGTAGACATGGCGCCAATGACTCTATGAAAGGACAACTTATGGTTCACGTCACCTCTGTCGTTCATGTGCCCTCATGCCCAGGCAAGCTCTTAAATCATATCCTTCCCCATTATTATTTCCTACCAATAGAGGAAGGAACGTGTTGATAGCTATTGAATAGGAAAACTAAAGGCTACCAAAAATGGGGAGAATATGCTACAGGCAATAAAATTTCATGAATGCTATATCTATCTGTCGGTTTAATCGATCGAGCTCTCTTCCCTTCCTGGTAATCTGGAAACGGGCAAGGCAATAGTTCCGCTGTAAACCAGACTTTCGTTCCTCTCGCTTATGTCTTTCTCGCTTGTTCGCTAGTGTGCTTATCCCCTTCTTTTCAATTCAATCTCTCTCTTCCTGCCTATCTGTCTGTATTGCATTACTGCTCTGGTACGATAAAAACACGGCGAGAAACGGCTGAAAAAATGGCGAAAAACGATGAAGGGCTGAGATTCGCTTTATCGTTTTGCATTGATACAGACGGCGCGCCAGCAATGATGAAGGCGCATTAATACCGGCGAGAAAGTAAAGCGGACGGCGTGAAAAACGAACGGCACGAGAAGCGGTGATGGGTGAAAAGTGGACGGAATATTGAACAATGGGCAAACATTCATTCGTCTCCAGCGTTCTCTTCGTCGTGAATTTTGCAGGACAAAATCCACGGCGATGATCAGTTTGATAGTCTCCTGAGGCTTCTTAATCATTGATTGAATATTTTGGCCTGATGATCTTCATAGTAGGATACGCCTTCGGCGTAAATAAAAATAAAAATAAATTCAAAATACTCCTTTTCTCATCATTATTCCAAATTATACAAATAAATCTAAAAAACAGACCCACAATTGAAAAAATATCAAGGATATTTCAACGAATATATTTAAATATAACATAAATATAAATCTTAAAAAACGGACCCACAGTTGGAAAAAAAATATCAAGGATATTTCAGGGAATGTATTTAAATATAACATAAATATAAATTAATAAATTTGATTCCTTACATGTGTCCTAACATTTAAGGAAGAAATGGCATGTTTCATGTTACGCAGGCAATGGCGATTCACAGCGGTCATCCAAATATTAAAAGGGGTATATATATTATATATATGCCTCTGGTTTTGCTTTTGTTTTTTCTTTCTTGTTGACTGTAAGCTGGAATTTGTGAATATACCACACATAGTAGTTGTTTCATCCGATGTTTATGCTCAACGCCATGAAAAAGGGTATATACATTTTATATATGCAGTAGGTGTGATGATGGTGGTCGTGACTCGTGGCCAGTGTATATACCGCATGCTGATGCATTCTTTTAAAAGTAATAATTAATTAAAATTAAAAATGGATTTAATATATTAATTATTATTTTTATAAAAAGTCTACCCATCATTTTGGATAGATGATGATGCGGTTGTGAGGATCACTTTTGAGCATGCTAGTATGCAGAATGTAAATAGTTTAAAATTTGAGACATTATTTTCGTAAGTTTAAAATATTAAATATTTTATAATTATTTGGGTCTTTTTAGTATTAAGATTTTATTTTCATAAATTTATTCAAATTTTTAATGTTTATATCAATTATAAATTATTTTTGAGAGTACATTTAAAGTTTTACAATAAAAAGTAGTTCATGGGTATATATATTTCAAAAAGTTCACAACAAATTATAAAGTATAAATGAAAAAAGTTAGCAAACTATTAAGTACAAGTTATTTTATTAGGAGGGGGTGGATCATTTCAAGGATGGGCTTAGTCCAAGCAAAAGGCTTGCTTGAGGAGAGATCAAGTACCACCTTACCATCCTATATCATCCTAAACTGCAAAAAGCATGAGCACATCCCACCCAAGATGTAGAGGCACAATAGTTTTAAAGTTAATATCATTCTAGGTAGGGTAAGGCCACATAGTGTTAAATGCACGGGACAAGATTAGCTCACAATATAAAGTAATAGCAACACTGAAAACAATAGGCTCACTATCGGAGGGCTAATTGCCCAAAAGAAAGAAGGGCTCACTACCAAAGGACTCACTATCTAGAAAAAAGAAGATAAAAGGGTTGGATCACTACCAATTTGAATTGCTAACAATGCATCTCTCTTATGTCAAAGGTACAGTTCCACTGAAGCACAAACAACTCATTCAATAGACTAAAATGTAGACACCTTCTACTCACTATATCTAGGAGTCATGGGCATTAAAGCTCGCACTCAGATCACCACACTTGATCACATTTGCATCTTTCACATCACACACCTTCTCTACTTAATCCACACAACATCTCGTCTTGTATTTATACCATCCTCAACCTAAAACAATCTCAATTAGGTCAGCCTTAAGCAAATATATGCATCTCAACCATGCAACATCAAATAGGTCGGCACCAAACACTTACAAGGTATAAAGAAGTGAAGGAAGATCATTCCACAACTTAACTGGGACCCAAATCTACATCGACATGCTTCTCAACACTTCCACAAGTAACAATCATCCTTCACAATTAGCGCTAGCATGCTAGGTCGGCCAAACCATCACTAACTAAGCGACTCCAAACATACCCCTCCAGGTTTGGACACATCTTGGGGACCATACAACAACACTTCACAACATCGTAGACTATTCCACATCAACAAAATATTTGCCACTACCACTACAACCATTTGAAACTTAAGAACACCCTTATTTTGTGCAACTAGACACACTAGCACAAACATCCAACACACCAAACAACCTTGTGGAACATCACAACACCTAAAACTTCAAGGGAAGGTAGATACAAACAACATAAACACATTCCCAGATCCACAAGCCAAGAACCTTCACTATGGAGAAATGTGGAGCAATCTCATCTCTCCCAGACACCTTGTTTCACCATATAAACATATTGTCAAACACATCTTCTACTGTAGAATGATCCAACCCCTGAAACTCTGGATATAGAATCTCTAAACACCTCTCATCATCATATCCAAATGACGTAGGCATATCTTCAACCATGAAGAAATGAGGAGCAAAACATTGAACACCACTTTGTCGCACTAAACTCTCTTTTATTCAAATTTTCTCAAAATCACTTGGAAACCAAGTGAACCAACTACATCAACAATACTACTAACATCTCTACAACACATCTACAACATCTGCAACAACTTCTGCAACTAAACTAAAGTAAGACGTCAATGACAACACCAACATTGTGTTGACATCAATACCAACAACTCTAGGCTTCCCACAACTCCAATGCTAGGGGTTGACATCATCAACACCAGCATCATTCCAACACTCTCTTCATACAAGGGGTTGACATCAATGACAACACCCAAACAGCTCACAAATAGCTCAAGCTTCCAACAATCTCCCCCTTTTTCATTGATGGCAACATTGGTTATGAAAAACCATCAACAACAAAAGCATACCAACAATAACTCTGCAACAAAAATTACTCCCCTTGACTGGGGCAACTCTTTACTCTTCATAATCTCTCTTCAAAGACTTTTTTTCCTACAACACCAACTTTGTCTCCCTTTGTTCAAACAATGCTTTTCCATACATTGCACTAACTCTCTCCATGCTTTTTAGATTCTCTCACCCCCTATGATCTTCAAACCATATTCTCTTTGCACTATGCACTGTGGTTTTTCAACCAATTCTCTCCCCCTGTGACATCAATGGAAAAGGGCCATAGACTCATCAATTTCTTGTATTGTACTCTTTTGCTCTCCCCTTTGACAACATTCAAAGGGAAACACCACTTGCAACACCAACAAAAAATTGTGCTCATTTTTATGTACTATCTCCCTTAGGGGCACAAAATATGTTCCATCTAGCTTCACCAACTAGTAATACTACTACGCGCTCCCCCTGAGAGGTAGCCTTCATCAGTCTAAAACAAAAGAATAAATTTTGAATTGTTTCACCAGACTAACGCACACTCTTATGCATCTAGTTGAAAGAAGTGGCAATAACCCCTAACTTCTATTGGAGATACTCAAATGTATATTTAGGAAGATCCTTTGTAAAGATATATGCAGCTTGATTCATTGTAGGCACATACTACAGCTTCGCCACATTTTTGCAACCTTCTCTCTCAAGAAGTGATACTGAATCAAGATATGCTTTGTTCTTGAATGCATCACTAGATTCTCAATATGTTGATAGCACTTGTGTTGTCGCATAGGATAGAAATAGGTTCATCATATGAAATTTTAATATCCTTCAATGTATGCTTCATCTACAATACCTATGTGCAACAAGATGTTGTTGCAATATACTTTGCTTCTGCAGTAGATAATGACACTGAGTCCTACTACTTCCAAGAAAGAAAGCACCTCCACTTGTACTTTTTTTGTCATCCACACATCATGCCCAATCTACATTTGTATAGGTACTTAGAGAGAAATCAATAGCCTTTGGATACCATAGACCATAGTCTAGAGTTCCCTGCAAATATCTAAATATCATCTTTACTACTACCACATGTGATTCTGTAGGATCTTCTTGAAATATAGCCACAAGACAAACTGCATGCATGATATTCGGTCTAGTAGCAGTTAGATATAGCGATCCACCAATCATTGATCTATACTTGCTCTAATATGTCTTAGGAGATTCATCATTTTTTTCTCAACTTGCAACCAATAACCATTGGAGTACGTATTGGTTTAGAACCTTCCATTCCAAACTTCTTCAGTATTTCCTTGACATACTTTGACTGTGATGAATATTCTTTTTTTTGTCTGATTGATTTGTAGCCCAAGGAAGAAATTCATCTCCCCAAACATAGACATCTCAAACTCTTTTTGCATCTCTTATGCAAATCTCTTGTGCATGCCCTCACCTCCAAAGACTATGTCATCAACATACACTTCCACAATTAAGATTTGTTCTCCTTCAACTTTGAAATACAGATTGTTATTTGCAGTACCTTTATTGAATCCTTGTTGCAACAAGTACCTATCCAATCTTGCATGAAATACCTATCACCTTGAAAGCTTCTTGTTCTTGTAGGTCCACATAGGTATGTATGCACCAACTCCGAAGGTCCTGTGATAGAATATTCTTTGATATTGAACCTCTTTCTTGTTTTCCTCCCAACTTGGCATTCCTTGCAAACTGCAATGATAGGATTTGTAATTCTTGGTAGATCTCTCACAACTTGAGTAGAGTTGATCCTCACTAGGCTATCAAAATTTATGTGACACATTCTTCTATTCCATAGCCAACTTTGATTGATTTGAGTCATAAAGCACTTACCATTAGAACCTTTGAGTTGATAGAGAATTTTCATTTGTTTTCGTTCCTGCAACAACTAGAGTTCTAGAGTTTCCCTTTCTGGTCTACCAGCCACCATCTTGAAATACAAGATTATATCATTTTCTACACATTTGTCCTAGACTCAAAAGGTTATGCCAAAGACCCTTGACATAAAGAACATCATTTGCATTATGGTTGCCATCAAAACTAATTGAACCTTTTCCACATATCTTATCAGATGTATCATTACCAAACTTAACAAGAACGCCTTCAAACTTCTCAAGTTTAACAAACTTACTCTTATCACCTATCATATGATTTGAGCATCCACTATCAATTATCCAATGATTTTTCTTCTCTCTAGCATGAAAAGTAGTCACTATAGTCCCTTTAATGTTGTGGCCTATTTTCAGAGTAATTTCCTTCATACATCTTTCAAAGTCAATAGGATTATTTCCAACATTCATAGCCATGAACAAGCACTCATCATTTTCATCATTCGGATAGTCAAATTCATCATCATATATGTTAGC